>JARYGA010044615.1:0-47166 GCA_030545235.1 Helianthus tuberosus
AAGATATACCCCATATGCAAAAACGGGCCCCAAATACCTCTATTCTTATAAAAATTAATTAAAAACAAATTTTAATAGTCTCTGGCGGGCCGCGTAAGACCACACATGGGTCTACGCGGGGCGCGACAGCCCGTCAACGAGGCGCAGCCCTGAGCTGACACGTGTCACGATCGTGTCGAAGCTAGTTGTGATGACCAGTCAAAGCTAGGGTCTACACCCCTACTACGCGGGCCGTGTAGGCCCTTCCTTTCTCTTACGCGGGCCGCAAGGGAAGGTGAAGGGTCACCTATAAATAGAGGGCTTCGGCCTTCAGTTTCGATCATTCAATCTCTTTCTCTCTCACGAATTTCTATATAGTCAAAGTCCTTTTCGGGCATAATACCCCCTAAATAACGAAGTTCTGCCTTGTTGTAAGTATTATAACCCCGATTACGTATTAGAAACGTTGCCCGATTGATCCAGGGTTCCGTAATGGCTGTCGAGGTTCTGCCCGACGTAGTTGTTGGAATGCCGTCTCGGGGAGGGTATTACTAATGTAAATATTAAGGGTTATTATACTAACACGTGTGCATTTGTGTAAATTATTGATAATCACCAGGAAACCCTTACAGAAAACCTAAGACAGCAATGCGAGTAATCTCCTTTTTTTCAAACTATTTTACAAAACCTTAAATATTTTACAATGTGATTAAGCAGTGATTGAGTCTTTGTAGTCTTCAATTACTGTCGGTATGTTGGGGTTTTGTATACAAAATGTGGAACACGTTACCATTGGACAAAGAGTTAGCCAATGTGTAATATGACCCACCAGTCAGGATTGACAGTACCGAATGAGTAATTGTGTAGATATAAACATTGTAATCGCTCTCAATACTGCAAATCAATAAAGCTCTTCTTGATTAAACTGGGATTCACTCACCAGTATTTCCCACTAATAAAATGTTTTTAAACGCGTTTCAGATAACAAAATGTGAAAGCCAACTAGAAGCCAGCTGGACAGCACTGAAGGCTTGGAAAAGTGGCTATAAAAGTTACCTAAAAAAGAAGATGTTTTATTTCAATAAAATGGGGTTTACCCCTATAAATCCAGTTTGTAATGAAAACTTGGGTTTTATCCCAACATATTTATTTATATAAAATGTGGTATTTTACTCTGATAAAACATTTCCTAACTACGGTCCTGATGTAATTTCCGCTGCCAAATTGATAAACACCGATACCACCAACACTAAGTTCGCGGCCGCCCGTTCTCGGGACAGATAAGGGGGCGGGGGTTGCGACAGAAGGTGGTATCAGAGCTAAGCCACTGATTCAGCCACAGAAGTGTTCTACTGACACCAAATTTTTTATCTAAAGTGTTAGGAAATAAATTACGGAATTACGTGCATAATTGTATTTTATTATTGTGTGTTATTTGACTATTTGTTAGTTTACAGTATGAGCGACCAAGGACCATCCGACGCGTACCGTCAGTTGTCTGGTTCGCCTAGAAGCGAAGGCACCTTTTCACAGTCTGCCCTATCAGGGTATTCTGCTGATAATGAAGACGGGATATTCGTGTTTAAGACTCAGTCTGAAGAGCCATTCCCTCCTAAAAAGAGAGGATGGTTCAGTAGAGGAGCGCATAAACGTAGGAAACGAATGAAAAAGTTGCAACAATAGAGAGCCCTAGCAGCCACTAAAAGAGAGACAGATGCCCATGCCCAGGATATGCTTAATAGGGGTTTAGCAAACTTCCATATCCTAGCAACCACAACTGCCGACCCTAACCTGGAGCAACTGATAGCACCCCAACCACTACCATTGTTCCCTAACCAGCCAATGGAAATAGAAAACAACCCAGAAAATCAAGTCGAAATGCATGATTTTAACCCAGAAGAGATACCTAGGGTACCAGCACCCAATCCCTTAGACCCAGACTACGACCCATGGTTAGATGATAATAGGGACTATGTGCAACGTTACCCAATACCAGAAGACATGCCCATGCCTAATCTAGGAGCTTACCCAGGTTTGGACCATCTAGATCCCTACTACGATAGTGATCAATACATTAGGGAAATTTTAGAGAATCCTTACCCGTACCAGGAACCCATGCCCCAGATTCCAAACCCAGTCCCAGCACCTGCACCCCCAATGAGTGCAGAAAATGTGCAAGAGCTCCGAACTTTCGGAGAAGAGATTTTAGAAAGTAGCGAGAGAATGAGGCAGGTCGGAGAGCGACTCGTCTGGAAGTACGACGAGCGCAATATGGATTTTTGGATGAATCCATATCAGTGAAGGTGATGGTGGAAATAGTAATAATAATAATAATAATAATAATAATATAATAATAATAATAATATATATAATATGTGTGTATGAAAAAAAAATATCATAGCTATGGATGCCTACTAATAATGTAATTTCAATTTCAGTCGTATTGTAATTTTAAATTTCAGTATTGGTTTGTATTAGATGCATAATATATATAAGAAAGAGTAAGTCGCAATGCTCGACGTTTTTTGTCAACATGCGTGTTGTATGATTGGTTGTATTAAATATTATCTTGTGATATTAATACGTGGTAAATGTTTAAAATTCAGATGGACAACGAAGTGAACCAGGAAAACCAGAATGATAATAACCAGAACGACAATAACCCGAATAATGAGAATCCAAACAACAATAACAATGGAAACCAAGTGGATAATAGTGCCATCCAACACATAGTGGCACAAGGAATTATAGATGCAATGCCATTTATTATTCAAACTGTTAAGGAAGCTGATAATAAAAGTAAGCATAGCAGTAAGCGACCAACTGAACCGGAACACAGCGTAAACAATGGACCCGTACTTCAAGTGCCCATTCCTAAAAGAAGAAGAACCATATCTTACGGATGTTCTTATAAAGAATTCTGGTTCTGCAAACCAATAGAATTCTCGGGCAATGAAGGACCCATTGCAGCTCTACGCCTCTACGCTGGATAGAAAAGACTGAGGCAGTCTTAAAAATAAGCAACTGTGTGGAAGAGGATAAGATAATGTTTGCTTCCAATCTGTTTAAGAACTCAGCCTTAGAATGCTGGAACACTATCCTCCAGTCTAGAGGAAGTGATAGGGTTTATAATATGGAATGGTAGGAATTTAAGAACATGGTAGAAAGGAAATTCTGTCATCCCAATGAAAAAGAACAGATAGCAAATAAATTCCTGAACCTTAGGATGACTGGAGTGGATAGTAAGGGTTATACTACTACATTCTTTGAATATGCTAGAATAGTGCCAACCCCTGCATCACCTGAACTAGTGTTAATTTCCCGTTACATCTGGGGATTAATCGGGGAGATTAGGCATGTAGTCAAGGCAGCTAGACCTCAAACTATAGAAGAAGCTGTAGAACTAGCAAATACCTTGACAGATGAATTAGTACGTACACGAGAAGAGGATCAAAGGAGAAACCTAGCTCAAAGGCTTACCCATGAATTCCGTTCTAGAAATTCCAACAGTGGGAGAAATGTAGGTTCTACCTCTGCACCTTATTGCAAGTATTGCAAAAGGAAGCATTCTGGAAGATGCTCCATATATTGCAATTTCTACAAAATGTCTGGACACAAGGAAGAAGACTGCAGGAAGAAACTTAACAACAAGATATGCTACAACTGTGGAGAACAAGGCCACATCAAGCCAAACTATCCGAAACTAGCTCCAGCTACGAACAACAAGAACACTAAAAATGCTAGAGCATTTGTACTGACTGCAGATGAAGCCAAGATGATTCCGGACGTGTTAGCCGATACGTTTTTAGTTAATGATGTTTTTGCTAAAGTATTATTTGACTCTGGTGCAAACCAAAGTTTTATTAATACTTCGTTTTGCAAACTTCTAAATCAATCATTAACTAAACTCCCACAAGAATGTCTAGTAGAGACAGCAAATGGAGAGACCGTTAGGATTTCTGTAATCTTGCAGGGAGCAAGAATAGAATTTTTAAATCAAAAGTTTATGGCAAACCTTTACCCAATGAATCTGGCAGGATTTGATGTTGTATTAGGAATGGATTGGTTAATAGCCAATAAATCCAGTATTTTATGTAATCAAAAGTCAATCCAAGTAAATTCACCAAGGGGTGAAATGATCACAATTAAAGGAGATAAGTCAGCTAGATCCACAAAATTCATCTCTGTGATGAAAACAGCAAGTTATATAAGAAAAGCATCATTAGTGTATTTTATTTCTATAATCACTAACACTAAGGGAAAAGAACTGAAAGATATTCCAGTAGTATCTCAGTTTTCAGACGTGTTTCCAGAAGAATTACCAGGACTACTGCCAGACAGAGAAGTTGAATTCAGAATCCACCTACTACCAGGGACAGCACCAATTGCCAAAGCACCCTACCCATTGGCACCCGCAGAAATGCAGGAACTGAAGAAACAGTTAGACGAATTGTTGGAGAAAAAGTTCATACAGCCAAGTTCATCACCGTGGGGAGCACCAATTTTATTCGTTAAAAAGAAAGATGGATCGATGCGTATGTGCATTGATTACCGTGAGTTGAACAAGGTCATGATTAAAAATCGGTATCCATTACCAAGAATCGATGATCTGTTTGATCAGTTGCAAGGAGCTCGATTTTTCTCAAAAATCGATTTAAGGTCAGGATATCATCAATTAAAGGTACAGGAAGAGGACATTCCTAAGACCACATTCAGAACAAGGTATGGCGATTATAAATTTACTGTCATGCCATTTGGTTTAACCAATGCCCCGGCTGCATTTATGGACATGATGAACCGAATATGTAAGCAATATTTGGATAAATTCATAATTGTTTTTATAGATGATATTCTTATTTACTCTAAGAGTAAGGAGGAACATGCAGAGCATTTGCATGCACTTCTACGTTTACTAAGAAAGGAAAAGCTTTATGCTAAGTTTTTGAAGTGCGAGTTCTAGTTAGAACAGGTACAGTTTCTTGGACACTTAGTCGATCATGAAGGAATTCATGTGGATCCCACCAAGATCGAGGCTATTACTAAATGGAAATCCCCTGAGTCACCAACCGAGGTTAGAAGTTTCTTAGGATTGGCCGGTTATTATAGAAGATTTATTCGAGATTTTTCTAGAATAGTCATTCCCTTAACTAAGCTAACCTGTAAATCTGTTAAGTTTGAATGGGGACCAAAATAGGAAGAAGCCTTTAGAATTCTTAAGGAAAGACTAACCAATGCATCCATACTAGCATTACCAGAAGGAACTGAAGATTTTGTAGTTTATTGTGACGCTTCTAAGTTAGGTTATGGATGTGTGTTTATGCAACGTCAAAAGGTTATAGCTTATGCGTCTAGACAACTTAAGAATCATGAAAAGAATTATTTAACCCATGATTTGGAATTAGGAGCCATAATTTTTTCCCTTAAGATTTGGAGACATTACCTTTACGGTAGTAAGTTTACCATTTTCACTGATCATAAGAGTTTAAGATATGTCTTCGGGAAAAAGGAGTTGAATATGAGACAAAGACGCTGGATGGAGATACTTAGTGATTATGATTGCAATATCCAGTATCATGCAGGAAAGGCTAATGTGGTAGCTGATGCTTTAAGTCGAAAGTATCATGAGAAGCTAAAAAGAGTACGTTCTCTTAAATTAAATTTGCAAGTAGATTTAAATGATCAGATTAGAAAGGCATAAGAATCAGTTATCAAGGATGATACTGAAAAATTAAAAGGAATGATCAAGGAATTAGAACAAGGAACAGATGGAATTTGGAGATTCCATAAGAAAAGAATGTGGATACCTAAATTAGGAAACCTACGCCACCGTATATTAGAAGAAGCCCATAAGTCTAAGTATACGATGCATCCTGGAAATGATAAAATGTATCAGGATTTAAGAAAGAATTATTGGTGGATAGGAATAAATAAGGATATAGCAGCTTATGTTTCTAAATGCTTAACCTGTTCACAAGTTAAAGCTGAACATCAGAAACCCTCAGGTTTATTGCAGTAATTAGAAATGCCAGTATGGAAATGGGAATTGATAACAATGGATTTTTTTACCAAATTACCCAAAACAAGGAAAGGTAATGATACAATCTGGGTGATTGTAGACAGGCTAACTAAGTCAGCTCATTTCCTACCAATGAAGGAAACTTTCAGTATGGAACAATTAGCTAAATTGTATGTAAATGAAATAGTTTCATTGCATGGAATTCCTTTATCAATTGTTTCTGACAGAGATAGCCGTTTTACCTCTCATTTTTGGACAAGTTTCCAAAAAGCAATGGGAACCAAGTTAAATCTAAGCACAGCTTATTGATGTGCGTGCGGTGTGATATAGTTTTATGTATATTTTTAGCCCTTTTTAACACATTAGTCAAGTTTTAAATTTATAAAATACGATATTTACTAACACCAAACACACATATGGGCAAGTGCACCCATCGTGAGCGTAGTATAGTGTTGGTAAGATACCAAGGTCGTCCAAGGACACAAGAGCTTTTAATACCGGTTTATCCTCAACGTCTATTCAAATTAAAAATTTAGAAAAATGTTTTAAACTAGAAAAAAAAAACTAAAATGCTGAAAATAAAAATAAAAATAAAAACAGATAGACAAGATGAAACACTTGGATCCGACTCGCCTTTAGTGTAACCTTTGATTATTTCCGCACTTTTTCACTTTTTAAGATGTTATCTTAGTTGTAGTAGGCCCCTCTTTTGAAGGTGACGTTACCCTCAACCCAGTAGTTTAAGTCAGCAAGGATACAATCCTAAAGGGTTGGATTATTGAAAGATAACTAATTAAGTTATTAATGCGTAATGTGGTAGGCCCCTCTTTTGAAGGTGATGTTACCCTCGGCTAAGTAGTTTGAGTCAGCAGGGATACAATCCTAAATAGCCGGGTTAATGTTTTAATAGTAGCTTACATATAAGGGGATCAAAGAGTTTGGACCCCCGCCATCCAATACCAGTGGGTATTGAAGGAGGTCCTACTAAGCTTGACCCAGGTCCTTGCAGGATCTATACACTGAACAAGGCAAGACTCTTACCAAACCATTCCCTTAACCCCCGACCAGGTAGCCAACATATCTCCATATAGAACGTGGAGATATGAATGGTGTAAATCTTTTATTTTATATAGACAGTAAAATAACGCCAAGACACCACGGACAAATGATAAGGAAGATTCACCTTCAACATAAAAAACTAGTTATTAAAGTCATTAATACATAACCAAATAAAAAGTGCGAAAAGATTAAAAATAAAAAGTATTACACTAAATGCTTGTCTTCACCAAGTGATGTAAGAGACTTAGGCAAACATGGCCTTTGATTGTCAAGAACTCTTACTATCAATCTTGGATCCCGAGACTACTACACACACTCTATGATGGATGATGGATGATGGTGGTGGATGTGGGTTGTGATGGTGGTGGTGGGTGGGTGAAGTGTGAGAGAGGTACATTGTCAAGGGATGAGTTGCAAGTGAGCCAAGCACCCCTATTTATAGCCTGCACAGATGCCCGGACACGGCCCCGTGTCCATTGGGCACGACCCCGTGTCCATCCCTCTTCTCTTTCTTCATTAATTGTAGTTTGTCTGCATTAGTTGACCACGCCCCCGTGTCCGCTGGCACGACCCCGTGTGCAGAAGCGTATCTGTACTATCAAGATTTACCTGGATTCTGCGAATCTTAGAGTTGACCACGGCCCCGTGTCCGCTGGGCACACCCCCGTGGTGGGTGATAGAAGCTTCTACAACTGTCTTTTCTGCAGACACTTGGGCACGCCCCCGTGCTCATTGAGCACAGGGCGTGTTCAGCCTTCTGTTCTCTTGTTTTTGCTTGGGAGGATGTTGTCGAGGGGTCGGGCATGCCACATTTATTTCTTTTCTTGTATTTATGTTAGATTTAGCTGCCTTTTTGCTTCTTTTGTTCATTTGAGCTCATTTAATCCTGAAAATACAAAAGGAAGACAAAAACACACTTTTTCCAACATTAGTACTAAAAAAGGGTTAGTTTTATGTCACAATTGATGTAATTTATATGTTGCATTTTGCACACATCAAATACCCCCACACTTGAATCTTTGCTTGTCCTCAAGCAAAACTCTTTATAATGTGGCTTTACACCCCCAAATGGAATGGGTAGAAGAGAAGGTTTTGGGCTTGTCTTTGAGTGTCGGGATTCCAAGATTTTTGTTAGGTTTTATTTTTATGTTATTTACAATCCTATTCATCATGATTTATTTAGAAAATTACATAAGATAAATTACTTATTTGGGCATAACATGCCTCTTTAAAATTCCTTTTATACACAAGTTCACATACCTCACGGGAGATCACTCAACACTCGGCCGAAGATGTATTTTTGTGAAACACTCAAGAGCGGCATGGAACTTACTTTTACCGTATGCTTGCCAAGCAATCAATCCTCCTCCTTTTTAACTATAAACCTTTGTAAATATCAAGCGGACTTTTGGGGAAAGGGTAGGTGATGTGTGCGTGAGTGTCGTATATTTTTATGTATATTTTTAGCCCTTTTTACACGTTAGTCAAGTTTTAAATTTATAAAACACGATATTTTACTAACACCCAACACACATATGGGCAAGTGCACCCATCGTGAGCATAGTATAGTGTTGGTAAGATACCAAGGTCGTCCAAGGACACAAGAGCTTTTAATACCGGTTTATCCTCAACGTCTAATCAAATCAAAAGTTTAGAAAAATGTTTTAAACTAGAAAATAAAAACTAAAAATGCTGAAAATAAAAATAAAAACAGATAGACAAGATGAATCACTTGGATCTGACTCGTGTTTAGTGTAACCTTTGATTATTTCCGCACTTTTGCGCTTTTTAAGAGATTATCTTAGTTATTGTAGTAGGACTCTCTTTAGAAGGCGACGTTACCCTCAACCCAGTAGTTTGAGTCAGTAAGGATACAATCCTAAAGGGTTGGATTATTGAAAGATAATTAATTAAGTTATTAATGCGTAATGTGGTAGGTGTGACACCCCAGGAAAACCAGTAATCTTCGCAAACCTGCTCGGGGAGCCGCGATACGATACAGGTAAACAACGTCACACTACTAGCTTCCTCAGTAACTGCATACTAAATTTCGGGACGAAATTTCTTTCAAGTTGGGGATAATGTGACAACTTGAATTTCCGGCATTCTCCATTCGCATTAATGCACGTTGACTTTGACTGTTTAGTTGTTGACCTGTTTGACTTCGTAACTGTACACTTTGTGATATGATAAAATGTAGTGTACTTGCATGGTTATGTGTAATATGATAGCTTGCATATTGTTTGAAAAATTTAGACTTGTAAACCATAAAACAACTCGACGAAACAAGTGAGATTCGCCAAGTTTGACCTCGACAAAACAGGTCAGTTTCGTCAACAATCTTCTCGACGAAACAGGCTGTTTCGCCGAGCCCAGTTTCGCCAAAAGCCCAGTACGGCCCAGAATGTTATTTCGCGAATATTTACGTGAAACGGGTTCAGTTTCACATCCTAAGCAATCAGAAAAACCCTAGAACACTCTCCCTTCTGTGCGACGACCACAACCATCGTTCACCATCATACCTAGCTCTCGAATCCTTGTTCATTCACCTCGAATCGGTTAGTGTGTGTTTGTTAATCGATTCTATGTTTCTGTATTATATAGATTCTTGCTGGTGCATATGATTGATGTGTGTTACTGCTGTGATTATAAGAGTATGATGATGATATAGGTTTTGATATGCATGATGTAATCGGATATAATAGTGCTATGTAAAGATTAATACGATCAGGTACTCGGTTCTGAATGTTGTTATTATGATCTGGTACTGAATACACACTAACATCTTGATAGGGATTGGTGATGCGACGTTGTATGTTAATCGATATGTTGTATATGTAAACTAGGGTTCATGCTAGATGATGATTCTTTAAGGATTGTGTTATGTGATTCTGTGAACAAATGATTACGGCATGATTGTTAATGTTGATGTCGGCTGTTAGTGATGATTAGGGTTTTCTGTATGATTCGTAACTGTTAGACGTAACTGACTGTTCGACGAAACAGGCCTCTTGACGAAACAGAAGTGTTTCGCCAAGAGCAAATCGACGAATCAGAATCCTGTTTCGCCAAACAAGGCCACGACGAAACTGAATGAGTTTCGTCAATAATGTGTTTCGTCCATATTGTGTTTCGCCAACATGTGTGTTTCGCCAATGTGTATCAGCACAGCAACTCGGGTTAATTCTGTTAAGTGTTAACTGGAATATTTAATTGCTGTTAAGTGTAACCATCTTGTATATGATTGTGATTACGTGCTACATGCTTATACATGCACAACTTGAACACAAACTGATTTCACATACGTGCATACTTTAGGACGTGATTGATTATTTGTGAGCATACACTTAGCATACCGAGCAAACCAAGGTGAGTTCACACAAGCCAAGGCATGGGGTTCCCGGGTGGGAATGGGGATTTGATGATTTACTGTACATACATAGATGCTAGAACCTACTGCTAGACTAGTAACACTTATTGAACGATCTTCGCACACCTGCCAAGGATTGGCCGCGATATTATGACTGACTTCGCACACCTGCCATATGATGGCCGCGAACTAAATTTACCAATCTTCGCACACCTGCCTGGAGAGGCCGCGATACAAATAAACCTAGTCTAGAACACTTGGGGAAACATTCCCCAATTTCTTCGCACACCTGCCGGGAAGGCCGCGATGGGAACTAATACAATACTTTGTAACAAACAAACATACTACTACTCACGCTATACTATTACTGAACTATTAACTGTGAACTCGCTCAACTAGTTGTTGACTCTCTCTTGCATGCCTTGCAGGACCTTAGGTACATATGGAGCTTGCACAGGGAGGAGCAGGTCGTTGTGGGACATGGATCGATGATGCCAAGTTATCTATCTAAACATTTGAATTTACTATTTACATTGGGTTTACATGCTTATGCTTCCGCTACACACTTGTTAATGTTTGGTTTTGAAAACACCTTTCGTATTGATGAATGAATTTTGGTATTTACTTATATATTCAATATGATTGGTGGCTTGATCCTGGTCAGTCACGCCTCCAAGAGGTGATACTCCGCATGTGGATTTTGGGGGTGTGACAGATTGGTATCAGAGCCATTGGTTATAGAGAACTTGGTTTTAATAAAGGGAAAACGATTTTTGTTAAAACCAGACTATAACCAGAACAGTGCTCTCAACGATCCACAACGACGCTTCACTCCACGTGCAAGGCTCAACATCATAGGTATTACTATTCATGTTACTTTACCTACATGCTAGAACTACATAGACCTTTGCTCGTGGTATGCTTAGATCACAGAACTTGCTATATGTTATTGCTTGAGAATACTCGTGTGCTCACTCTCTTCTGTCATCGCACGATTCGCGAACCTATCTCACTTACGTTATCTTTACTATGAAGATCATGTCTGGACGTATCAACATGACCCAGGACCAGTTGACGAGCCTCATTAACGAACGAGTTACTTCGGCAGTTGCAGCCGCACAGGCAGGAGGTATACCCTGCAGTTACAACTCACACTAGGATCCTTAGATCCTACATTCCTAAATCAACTCTCGTGTTTACACTTGTCCTAATTCTTTTACACAACAGGTCAAGCACCTGTTTGCACTTTCAAGACTTTCATGGACTGTCGTCCATCCACTTTCAGCGGCACTGAAGGAGCCGTAGGTCTCCTGCATTGGTTTGAAAAGATAGAGTCTGTGTTTGAGATGTGTGAATGCCCTGAGGCACGCAGGGTGAAATATGCTACCGGTACCCTCGAGGGTTTAGCCCTCACATGGTGGAAAGCTCAGGTCCAAATACTGGGGTTGGTTGCTGCTAACGCCACCCCATGGAACAATTTCAAAGAGATGATCAAGGAAGAATACTGCAGTCGAGATGATATTCATAAGCTGGAAGTCGAGTTTTTCAACCTCAAGATGACGGGGTCTGAGATTGAAGCGTATACCAAAAGATCGAATGAGCTTGCGTTACTGTGTCCTACTCTGGTGGACAAACGTATCGAGCTTTATCTTAAGGGTCTGGTGCCAGAGATCCAAAGTCATGTGACTTCGGCAAATCATGCCACTTACCAGCAGGTTGTTCAGTTGGCTCACCGTCTCACTGATCAGGCGGTGGAGCAAAACAGGTTGCCTAAACGCATCAACGCTACTGCTACCGCTACCACTTCGGTTACTCCTGCTACTCCCAGCGACAATAAGAGGAAATGGGAGGGGGATTCTAGCAAAGGTTCAGCTACTGTTCAGTCTCAAGCTCAGCAACGCAAGACAAATGACCACCAGAGTCCAAATCAGCAATCATCAGGTGGTCAAGGGCAGAGTGGATATCGGGGAATTCACCCATG
This sequence comes from Helianthus tuberosus, assembly GCA_030545235.1. Classification (NCBI taxonomy): domain Eukaryota; kingdom Viridiplantae; phylum Streptophyta; class Magnoliopsida; order Asterales; family Asteraceae; genus Helianthus; species Helianthus tuberosus. The sequence goes on from JARYGA010044615.1 coordinate 12,406, forward strand.
GTGTAGAAGGTGCAACAAACACCACAGCGGAAGATGTCGCAGGGAACAGTGTCAAAGATGTCTTAAGACGGGTCACGAGGCTAAAGATTGCAGGAGTTCTCGACCTGCGAATCAGAACCAGCAACAACAACCACCTGCTCCACGAAACCAGCCTCAGCAGCAGCAGCATGGAAACAGGGGGTGCTACCAGTGTGGGGCTGAAGGTCATTACAAGCGGGATTGCCCTCAGTTAAACCAGAACCAGAACAATAACAACAACAACAATCAGGGCAACGGGAACAACAACAACGGTGGGAACAACAACAACAATGGTGCTAGAGGCCGTATGTTTGTGATCGGTCAGGGTGATGCAAGGAATGATCCCAACGTAGTTATGGGTAAGTTTCTTCTAGACGACTTTTATGTTACTGTACTATTTGATTCTGGTGCGGATACAAGTTACATGTCTTTAAAAGTTAGTGAAATGTTAAAACGTGCACCAACTCTCCTAAACACCAAGCATGTCATAGAGTTAGCTAACGGTAAAAGTTTAGAAGCCACACACATAGTTAAAGGGTGTAATCTTATTCTCGCTGGTCAGACTTTCTCCATCGATCTCATTCCTATAACCCTGGGTAGCTTTGACGTCGTCATTGGCATGGATTGGTTATCCCAACAACAAGCGGAGATCTTATGCAAAGAAAAGGTTATTCGCATTCCTCGTTCTGGCAAAGAACCTCTCGAAGTTCAAGGCGACAAGAGTGGTGTCGTGAGTGGTATTATCTCCTTTTTGAAGGCTCAGAAGTGTTTGCGCAAGGGGCACACTGCTATATTGGCACTCGTTACAGATTCCTCAAAGAAGGAGAAAAAGATTGAAGATATTCCTGTAGTACGTGACTTTCCTCAAGTGTTCCCTGAGGAATTACCTGGGTTACCGCCCCATCGTCAAGTCGAATTCCAGATCGAGCTCGCTCTAGGAGCAGCGCCCATAGCTCGAGCACCTTATCGTCTAGCTCCAACTGAATTAGAAGAACTGTCAAAGCAGCTACAAGAACTCTTGGAAAAGGGTTTTATACGTCCTAGCTCTTCGCCCTGGGGAGCTCCAGTGTTATTCGTAAAGAAGAAAGACGGTACGTTCAGGATGTGTATAGACTACCGTGAACTCAACAAGGTGACGATCAAGAATCGTTATCCTCTTCCGCGCATAGATGATTTATTCGACCAGCTGCAAGGGTCGAGCTACTACTCCAAGATAGACTTAAGGTCAGGATATCACCAGCTGAGAGTCCGGGATGAGGACGTCTCTAAAACAGCATTTAGAACTCGCTACGGCCACTACGAGTTTATGGTCATGCCATTCGGGCTAACGAACGCGCCTGCCGTATTTATGGATCTTATGAACAGGGTGTGCAAACCCTATCTCGACAAGTTCGTCATTGTTTTCATCGACGACATCCTGATTTATTCGAAGAGTCAGGAGGAACACGAGCAGCACTTACGACTTATACTGGAACTTCTACGAACGGAACAGCTATACGCTAAGTTTTCCAAATGTGACTTCTGGCTTCGTGAAGTCCACTTCTTAGGCCACGTGGTAAACAAAGATGGGATCCATGTCGATCCATCCAAGGTAGATTCGATCAAGAATTGGCCTGCGCCTCGTACACCAATGGAAATACGTCAATTCTTAGGTTTGGCAGGTTACTACAGAAGGTTCATCAAAGACTTCTCAAAGATTGCTCAGCCGCTTACACTACTGACACAGAAAGGTGTTGTTTACCGTTGGAGTAATGCACAGGAAACAGCATTCCAACACTTAAAGGATAGACTCTGTAGCGCACCTATCCTCTCACTGCCTGAAGGCACGGACGATTTCGTGGTCTACTGTGACGCATCTATCCAAGGTCTTGGATGTGTATTGATGCAGAGGGATAAAGTTATTGCTTATGCTTCGCGCCAACTTAAGATTCACGAACGGAATTATACGACACACGACCTAGAGTTGGGAGCGGTTGTTTTTGCACTTAAGATATGGCGACACTATTTGTATGGTACCAAGTGCGCAATCTACACTGATCACAGAAGCCTCGAACATATCTTCAAACAGAAAGAGCTGAATATGCGACAGCGACGATGGGTTGAACTGTTAAATGACTACGAATGCTCAATCAGGTATCACCCAGGCAAAGCCAACGTTGTGGCTGACGCCCTCAGTCGAAAAGACACTGCGCCTAAGCGCGTACGAGCTCTACAACTCACTATACAGTCTCGTCTTCCTTCCCAGATACGAGATGCTCAGGTAGAAGCATTGAAACCAGAAAATGTCAGGGCTGAAGCCCTACGTGGCTCAAGACAACGTTTAGAACAGAAGGAAGATGGTGCTTACTACGTTACAGGACGCATTTGGGTTCCACTTTATGGCAACTTACGTGAGCTAGTGATGGATGAAGCTCATAAGTCTCGCTACTCGGTACATCCAGGTGCGGATAAAATGTACCACGACATCAAAACTACATATTGGTGGCCTAGCATGAAGGCCCACATAGCCACATACGTTAGTAAATGCTTGACTTGTGCGAGAGTCAAGGCAGAATATCAGAAACCGTCAGGACCACTCCAACAACCTGAGATACCACAATGGAAATGGGAGCAAATTTCCATGGATTTTGTTACTGGCCTACCTAGATCTCAGCGCGGAAATGATACTATTTGGGTGATCGTGGATCGACTCACAAAGTCTGCTCATTTCTTGGCTATCAAAGAAACAGACAAGTTCTCTACATTAGCAGACATTTACTTAAAAGAAGTGGTCTCGAGGCACGAGGTGCCCACCTCCATCATCTCTGATCGTGACGCACGTTTTACTTCAGAACTGTGGCAAGCAATGCATAAATCTTTTGGCTCTCGTTTAGACATGAGCACGGCGTATCATCCTCAGACCGATGGGCAGTCTGAGCGCACTATTCAAACTCTAGAAGACATGCTTCGGGCGTGCGTAATTGATTTTGGCAATGGTTGGGAGAAACATCTGCCACTGGTGGAATTTTCATACTATTACAGCTACCACACCAGCATTAAAGCTGCACCATTCGAGGCATTGTACGGGCGTAAATGCCGATCACCTCTTTGTTGGGCAGAGGTGGGTGAGAGTCAGATCACGGGTCCAGAAATGGTAGTCGATACTACAGAAAAGATTGCACAAATACGACAACGCATGGCGGCAGCACGCGACCGTCAGAAAGCATACGCTGATTTAGACAGGAAACTACTCGAATTCCAGGTTGGGGATCGAGCGCTACTTAAAGTTTCACCCTGGAAGGGTGTGGTTCGTTTTGGCAAACGCGGCAAACTAAATCCACGATATGTTGGACCTTTCGAGGTTATTGAGAAAATTGGCAAAGTGGCTTACAGATTGAACTTACCACCTGAACTCAGTGCAGTTCACAACGTCTTTCACGTGTCGAATCTGAAGAAGTGTATGTCAGATGAGACCCACATAGTTCCCTTAAAGGAACTTACTATCGACGAGCGGTTGCACTTCGTTGAGGAACCTGTTGAAATCACGGACCGAATCCTTGTTCATTCACCTCGAACAAGTGTATGTCAGAAAAACCCTAGAACACTCTCCCTTCTGTGCGACGACCACAACCATCGTTCACCATCATACCTAGCTCTCGAATCCTTGTTCATTCACCTCGAATCGGTTAGTGTGTGTTTGTTAATCGATTCTATGTTTCTGTATTATATAGATTCTTGCTGGTGCATATGATTGATGTGTGTTACTGCTGTGATTATAAGAGTATGATGATGATATAGGTTTTGATATGCATGATGTAATCGGATATAATAGTGCTATGTAAAGATTAATACGATCAGGTACTCGGTTCTGAATGTTGTTATTATGATCTGGTACTGAATACACACTAACATCTTGATAGGGATTGGTGATGCGACGTTGTATGTTAATCGATATGTTGTATATGTAAACTAGGGTTCATGCTAGATGATGATTCTTTAAGGATTGTGTTATGTGATTCTGTGAACAAATGATTACTACATGATTGTTAATGTTGATGTCGGCTGTTAGTGATGATTAGGGTTTTCTGTATGATTCGTAACTGTTAGACGTAACTGACTGTTCGACGAAACAGGTCTCTTGACGAAACAGAAGTGTTTCGCCAAGAGCAAATCGACGAATCAGAATCCTGTTTCGCCGAACAAGGCCACGACGAAACTGAATGAGTTTCGTCAATAATGTGTTTCGTCCATATTGTGTTTCGCCAACATGTGTGTTTCGCCAATGTGTATCAGCACAGCAACTCGGGTTAATTCTGTTAAGTGTTAACTGGAATATTTAACTGCTGTTAAGTGTAACCATCTTGTATATGATTGTGATTACGTGCTACATGCTTATACATGCACAACTTGAACACAAACTGATTTCACATACGTGCATACTTTAGGACGTGATTGATTATTTGCGAGCATACACTTAGCATACCGAGCAAACCAAGGTGAGTTCACACAAGCCAAGGCATGGGGTTCCCGGGTGGGAATGGGGATTTGATGATTTACTGTACATACATAGATGCTAGAACCTACTGCTAGACTAGTAACACTTATTGAACGATTTTCGCACACCTGCCAAGGATTGGCCGCGATATTATGACTGACTTCGCACACCTGCCATATGATGGCCGCGAACTAAATTTACCAATCTTCGCACACCTGCCTGGAGAGGCCGCGATACAAATAAACCTAGTCTAGAACACTTGGGGAAACATTCCCCAATTTCTTCGCACACCTGCCGGGAAGGCCGCGATGGGAACTAATACAATACTTTGTAACAAACAAACATACTACTACTCACGCTATACTATTACTGAACTATTAACTGTGAACTCGCTCAACTAGTTGTTGACTCTCTCTTGCATGCCTTGCAGGACCTTAGGTACATATGGAGCTTGCACAGGGAGGAGCAGGTCGTTGTGGGACATGGATCGATGATGCCAAGTTATCTATCTAAACATTTGAATTTACTATTTACATTGGGTTTACATGCTTATGCTTCCGCTACACACTTGTTAATGTTTGGTTTTGAAAACACCTTTCGTATTGATGAATGAATTTTGGTATTTACTTATATATTCAATATGATTGGTGGCTTGATCCTGGTCAGTCACGCCTCCAAGCGGTGATACTCCACATGTGGATTTTGGGGGTGTGACAGTAGGCCCCTCTTTTGAGGGTAACGTTACCCTCGGCTAAGTAGTCTGAGTCAGCAGGGATACAGTCCTAAGTAGCCGGGTTAAAGTTTTAATAGTAGCTTACATATAAGGGGATCAAAGAGTTTGGACCCCCGCCATCCAATACCAGTGGGTATTGAGGAGGTCCTACTAAAATTGACCCAGGTCCTTGCAGGATCTATACACTGAACAAGGCAAGACTCTTACCAAACCATTCCCTTACCCCCGACCAGGTAGCCAACATATCTCCATATAGACCGTGGAGATATGAATGATGAAAATCTTTTATTTTATATAGACAGTAAAATAATGCCAAGACACCACGGACAAATGATAAGGAAGATTCACCTTCAACATAAGAAACTAGTTATTAAAGTCATTAATACATAACCAAATAAAAAGTGCGAAAAGATTAAAAAGAGTAAACTGCCATTTTGGTCCTTGTGGTTTGGGCACTTTTGCCATTTTAGTCCAAATCTCAAACTTTTTACATCTGGGTCCCTGTGGTTTGCATTTTGTTACCATTTTAGTCCCAAAGTGATATTTGACCAAAATCCCCAAATTAAAACCTCCTGTTTTGTCCTTACCCTCAGGGGTATTTTGGTCATTTTAAAATTATTATAACTAAATATTGAGATTTGGACATCATAAAAGAATCTTCATCTTTTCCCCAGATCTTCATCTTCCCCAAAAGTCTCCCACCTCTCTCTCTTCTCTCTCTATCTATCTCTAAAGTCTCCCACTCTCTCTCTCTCTAAAGTCATCACTCTCCTCCTCCTCCGGTTAACGCCGTTGCAGCTGACATGGCGGTGGCGGCGAAGACACTCATCCTCCGGATTCCTCCAGAGAACGGTTCTGATACTGACGTGGCGGAGGCGTTTGCTGTACGGAACCACACGGAACACGTGATGAGAATTTTCCGGTGCCAAATCGAAACCTAAGCTCGCCATTTCTGTAAAGGTAACTTCCAAACCCACCCACCATGTTTCTCTCTCATGTTTCTCTCTCGTTCGAAACCCTACCGAAACTCAGATCCACCATCATCATCGTCATCTCTGCGTTCCTCTCTCTCTCTCTCTCGTTCGACTCTCTCTCTCTCCTGTTTCTCTCTCTCTCTCTCTTTCTAGTGCAGAATGGTGGTGGGGGGATGGTGCTTGTTTCAGATATGTTGGCGTGGTGGTGCGCCATAAGAGATAATGGTTCAGATCTTGAAGATGATGTTCTGGTGGTAATGGAGGCGGTAGTGGTTGCGGTGGAAGCGTGTGGTGGTTGCGGTGGTTGGTGAGTGAGGATGGTGATTTTCTGGGTTTTAGATGTTCTTGAATATGATGTTCTTGATTTTATGGGTTTTGATGATGATGTTTGAAGATGAATGATCTCTGGGTTTTGATGATGTTCTTGAAGATGATGTTCTTGATTTTCTGGGTTTTGATGATGATGTTTGAAGATGAAAGATGTCTGGGTTTTGATGATGTTCTTGAAGATGATGTTCTTGATTTTCTGGGTTCTTGATTTTCTTGAAGATGATGTTCTTGATTTTATGGATTTTCTGGGTTTTGATGATGATGCTCTTGAAGATGATGTTATTAGTTATTGAAATGTTATAATAAATTAACATGGACCAAAATGCCCCTGAACTAAAGGACAAAATAATCAGTTTTCAACTGTCAAAATAGAGGGTTTTTGGATTTTGGACTAAAATGGCAACAAAATGCAAACCACAGGGACCCAGATGTAAAAAGTTTGAGATTTGGACTAAAATGGCAAAAGTGCCTAAACCACAGGGACCAAAATGGCAATTTACTCGATTAAAAATAAAAAGTATTACACTAGACACTTATCTTCACCAAGTGATGTAAGAGACTTAGGCAAACATGGCCTTTGATTGTCAAGAACTCTTACGATCAATCTTGGATCCCGAGACTACTCACACACTCTATGATGGATGATGGATGATGGTGGTGGATGATGGTGTTGTGGTGGTGGTGGAGTGTGGGTGAAGTGTGAGAGAGGTGGTGTGCCAAGGGATGGTTTGCAAATGAGTCAAGCACCCCTATTTATAGGCTGCACAGAATCCCGGACACGGCCCTGTGTCCATTGGGCACGACCCCGTATCCACCCATCTTCTCTTTCTTCATTAATTGCAGTTTGTCTGCAGTAGTTGACCACACCCCCGTGTCCGCTGGCACGACCCCGTGTGCAGAAGCGTATCTGTACTATCAAGATTTTCCTAGATTCTGCGAATCTTAGAGTTGACCACGACCCCGTGTCCATTGGGCACGCCCCCGTAGTGGGTGATAGAAGCTTCTACAACTTTGTCTTTTCTGCAGACACTTGGGCACGCCCCCTTGCTCATTGGGCACGGGGCGTGTTCAGCCTTCTGTTCTCTTGTTTTTGCTTGGGAAGATGCTGTCGGGGGGTCGGGCATGCCACGTTTATTCCTTTTTTTGTATTTTTGTTAGATTTAGCTGCCTTTTTGCTTCTTTTGTTCATTTGAGCTTATTTAATCCTGAAAATACAAAAGGAAGACAAAAACACACTTTTTCCAACATTAGTACTAAAAAAGGGTTAGTTTTATGTCACAATTGATGTAATTTATTTGTTGCATTTTGCACACATCAAATACCCCCACACTTGAATCTTTGCTTGTCCTCAAGCAAAACTCTTTATAATGTGGCTTACACTCCCAAATGGAATGGGTACAAGAGAAGGTTTTGGGCTTGTCATAGAGTGTTGGGATTTTCAAGATTCTTTATTAAGTTTTATTTTTATTTATTTACAATCCTATTCGTCATGATTTATTTAAAACATTACATAAGATAAATTACTTATTAGGCCATAATATTCATTTTTAAAATTCCATTTATATACAAGTTCACATACCTCACGGGGGATCACTCAACACTCGGCCGAAGATGTATTTTAGTGAAACACTCGAGAGCGAGATGGAACTTACTCCTACCATAAGCTTGCTAAGCAATGAATCCTCCTCCTTTTTAACTATACACCTTTGTAAATATCAAGAGGACTTTTGGGGGAAGGGTTAGGCTTGGGTTAAAGGTAGGTGGTTAGGTTAGAGGTTAGTAGAAAAGGGCGAAAGGCGTAAAAAGCGTCGGTTACGTAAGACATTTTATTTTTGTAACTTTTTATTTTGATGAAGCAATTCTTCAAACAAAGTTCTTTTTGATAAACTTGTTTGTTTATTTCTTTTTGGCTTCATCATCATCATCTCTTTTTTTTTAATAAGGAAGTCATAAGAAAAACCGAGCTTTGTTACTAAAATAAAGGGTTAAAAATGAAAAAGGGTTTTGGTGGGTAAAATGGTGTTTGTTTTGGGTTAAGAAATGAAAAGGTTTAGGCTCAAAGGGGTTAACTAGGGGGATTTTGGGTAGGTGGTAAAAAAAATGGTGTTGAAAAAAAAAAAGTTAGTCCTAATGCCTCCAACATTTACTTACTCGGGTTTAAGTTGGTAAGGACCGGAAATGCATCGTCGTGGCAAGTTCTAGAGTCGTAAGAACCAAGCGGCTATTCACACAAGAAACGAAAAATGAGCATTTAGTTTAAAGATGTGTATTTGTATGCTCAATAAAGGCTCAAAACTCACTTTTTGTGGGAATGGGTTTTTATGTGATCAAGTATATATAATCAAATTTTAACTACACTTGTCATGTCGTTTCATAATTTTCTTATGTTGGTTCTTTTTATCACGACGATATCGGTTGTAAATTTGTAAAAATATAACCTTTTTAGAACTTGAAATTCCCAAATTAAACCTAAACAAGTAAAAAAAATGAAAAATTTTTTTGAAAAAATTTAGGGTGATTTGCGGTTCCAATAGAGTTTTGTGTAAGGCTTGTAATTAGGACTTGCAAGATTCACGGTTTTAGCATCCCCCCCCCAACACTTAAATTACACATTGTCTTTAATGTGTCCCAAAAATAAGTTTTTAGGTTGATTGAATGTGTAAAAAGATGTGAAAAAGCAAAAATTTATGTTACTGGGCGTCTGGACACGGCCCCGTGTCGGATGAACACGGCCCCGTGGTCAGAGTGCCAGTAACGAGAACTTACAGAAAGTGGGCACGGGGGAGTGTCGGCTGAGCATGACCCCATCTCAGGCAAAAAACTGCAGAATTTTTAAAAACAGCAGGTCTGGGGTAATGGGCACGGGGGCGTGTTGGCTGGACATGACCTCGTGTAGACAATCTGCAAAGGTGAAAAACAGGTTTCTGTCTTCGGTTTTCCTATCCCGGCTGTAGTAGCACTAATGTTTAGTGCCCTAAGCCTCGTATGTACCTGTTTTATCAATAAACACTACACCAAACCATAACAAGCATCCTAAATTACCATCGTTCAAACATCCATACCACAAAGTTAAAAAGAAAAATAAATGTAGAAAAGTAAAAAGAGTTAAAGGAAAGTAAATTGTTCAACACACGGCACGCAGGCCGGAAATTGTTCATGAGATAAGGGGGTTAACCTGTGGGACCTTCAACCAGCTGCTCCTACCTCCACTCCTCCCGCCTAGTTAAATTGTTCAACACACGGCACGCAGGCCGAAAATTGTTCATGAGATAAGGGGGTTAACCTGTGGGACCTTCAACCAGCTGCTCCTACCTCCACTCCTCCCGCCTAGTCCATGTCCTCGTCTTCATCATCATCTCCTCCTCCGTGCCCCGCCATATACTCCCGGATGTTCCCAATGTCATCCTGTATGTCGGAGATGTTTCTCTCTATTGCTCCAACCCGGGTGTACGTGTTGCTGGCCATGTTGTAGGTGTTCCTGGTGCACATGAGGTTTTCCTGCAACAAATCATGTAAGCTTTGGAAATTAGGAAAACCGCCTCTTTGTAAGGAGGATTGGCCCGGATCACCATGGGGCTGGTAGTGGTATTGAGGAGGAGGTTGGAAATGTGAAGCGTGTAAGACGAGTGCCTCTTGCGGGTTCCAAGCATGCCCCTGGACTCTTTGGAAGCTAACCGTCCCGTCTTCTGCTTCATAAATCATGTTCATGGAGCGGCAGATGGTCATGTCCACTCTTCCTGACCATGGGCTCTTTTGGAAAGACCTGGGCATGTTCACAAAATGCTTGAAGAGACGGTATATCCACCCCCCGAAGAAGATAGGGGTTGGGGAAGTAGCAAGCTGGTTCCAATGCAAGTTTCAGAGCAGGAGGTATGGAACATCAAGGTGGGTGCGGGTATGAATGCAATGAAGGACCACCAGATCTCTTAATCCTACAACGCCACTGTTGTCGTGCCTTTGGCTAAGAGAGTAAGTGAGGACCATATGGATATAACGGTAAAGAGGGTCCCTCAACTTAGTGCTGCTTGGATTGCAGATGCCTTCTCCTATTTGTGCCCAAGCAGCCTGGCGTTGATTTTCTTATATTTCACGTAACCCTCTGGTGTTTTCTTCATTACCCGCATCTTCCTCCGCATACAACCCAACTATTGACCCAAACTGTGCCATCGAGATTGAGTACATAGTCCCCCCACATCGGAATTCTACCCCATCATTATCAAATGGGTCGGCTCTTGATTTGAACGCGAATGTGTTGTAGAATTTCAGATTATATTCGTGGACTGAGCGAAGCCGAGTAGTCAGGGCGGCTCTCAGTGGGCCGGTGACTAGGTTGTTAAACCAGTCAAGCTGGTTCACTGTTCCTAGAAGATCCATGCAGACTTGTCGTGGGAATTCCTCCGGCCTGGTTCGAAGCACATCGTATCTTGCTAGCATCCAACTCATTTGCATTGAACCGAGTGAATTTCTTGGCCATCTGAAAGGAAACACCAAACAATTAGCACGAACAGTGAAATTTTCGGAGAAAACTAGAAACAGTAGGCTGAACACGGCCCCGTGTTCAGTGGACACGCCCCGAGCTGGCCTGAAATTGGCTGGACACGCCCTCGTGCTCAGCGAGCACGACCCCGTGTCCAGACGTCTGTTTCCTAAAAATCCCATTTTTCGACCCGGTACCGAAAACTTGAAAATTTTTGGTCCAGTAGGGGCGGTTTTCCCGAAAATGAAACCCCAAGTGCCGTTTTTCACAAAACAAACCGTTTACCCCTTCAATTTTATCTTTTTCGGTTTAAGAACAAGGGTTTGGGGTTTTTGTGAGAAATCAGGCAAATCTACAAACAATACAAGTTAATTTACTTCCTATAACATGTATCTAAACTAATGCTAACAGATCTAAGCAAAAATTTGAGGTTCGATCCGGATGAAGTTCAAGAACCCTAGATTTTTCCCCAAATTTTTGATGTTAAACTACATGCAAATGCTTAATCTAACTACAAATAATGATAGAATCATACCTTGATGTTGTTAGAAGTAGAGGAGACGTCAAAATCTTGCAGAAAAATCGCTTGAGCCAGAGAGTTTTCGGGGAAACGGGGCGTGTGGAATGAAGAAACTGTTATGAAAAAGGGGTTTTATCCCGACAGTTGCGCGGACACGGCCCCGTGTTCGGTCAATTTTAAATTTTTTTTAAGTGCTCGTGTGAGTGCCCTTGTTTCCCAAAAACTTGGTTAGAAGACTTACCGATTTAGATGTCAACCCGCTTGTTTGTAACTTACCAGGTATGATGTTGATGCTTTTATTCTTCGACCGTTTGAAGCGAGATTTCTTCCTCTTCATTCTCAATGAATCCTTGATAAAGTTTCAGCCGTTGGCCATTGACTTTGAATGGAATTCCATTCCGAGATTTAATTTCTACTGTACCGTGAAGATTTAATTTCTACTGTACCGTGAATAAAAATATGGGTGATGGAAAAAGGTCCTGACCACCTAGACTTTAATTTACCAGGAAATAATCGAAGTCGTGAATTATATAATAGAACTTGACCTCCTACTCGAAATTCATTAGGTTTAATGTGTTTATCATGCATGTTTTTCATTCTTTCCTTATAAATTTTGGAGTTAGAGTATGCATAATTCCTTAGTTCATCTAATTCATTTAATTGGCAAAATCAGTTTTTACCGGCAAATTCTAAATCTAAGTTTACATTTTTAATTGCCTAGTAGTCTTTGTGTGCAATTTCTACTGGCAAATGACAACTTTTTCCATAGACGAGCTTATATGGGGTTGTACCTATTGTTGTTTTATAAGCAGTTCGAAAAGCCCATAAAGCATCATCTAATTTATCGGCCCATTCCTTTTTATTTAACCCTACTGTTTTTTTCGAGTATTTGTTTTAAACCTCTATTAGTCACTTCAGCTTGTCCGTTTGTTTGAGGGTGATATGCCGTTGAGACCCGGTGATAGACCCCATATCTTGTTAAAAAAAATTCAAGTTGATGGTTACAAAAATGGGTAGCTCTATCACTTATTAATGCTTTAGGTGTGCCAAAACGAGAGAATCTCCCAAAGCAACATCTCCCAAAGCAAAAACAAGAAGACAGAAACTGACCACGGGGCCGTGCCCAGCCAGGCATGGGGTGTGGTAAGCCCTGACATAAGAAGATAAACTCTGCAGAAGCGTCTACGCCCACCACAAGGTTGTGCCCAGCTTAGTGACTCACCATGGGCGTGGTCAACTCTTAGATTTGCAGAATCTTGATAGTACAACAAAGAGTTGACCACGGGGCCATGCCCAGAAGACACAGGGTCGTGTGGGGCCCTCTGCTGACAGATGCAATTAATGAAGGAAGAGAAGAAGGAGGGCCACGGGCCGTGCCCAGTGGACACGGGGCCGTGGTCGGGGCTCTGTTCTGGCTATAAATAGGGATGCTTGGTTCACTTCAAAGGCATCTCTTGGCGAACCATTTCTCTCCCACTTTGCCACCATTCCACCACCACTACAACACCAACACCCACCACCATCATCCATCTTTCATCTTTAGAGTGTGTAGTAGTCTCCGGATCCAAGATTGATCGTAAGAGTTCTTGTCAATCAAAGGCCATGCTTGGCTAATCTCTTACATCACTTGGTGAAGACAAGTTTTTAATGTATTACTTTTGATTTTTAATCTTTCGGCACTTTTTAATTGGGTTTGTATTAATGACTTTAATAACTAGTTACTTATGTTGAAAGTGAATTTTATTTACCATTTCTTCATGATGCCATTGACTTGCTCATTCGTGTCTTTACGGTCTAAATAACTGAGGGTAACGTCACCTTCAAAAGAGGGGCCTACCACTTTTCGCATTAATAACTTACTTAATTGTCTTTCAATATTCCGACCCTTTGGGATTGTATCCCAGCCGACTCCAACCACTGGGTTGAGGGTAACGTCACCTTTAAAAGAGGGGCCTACTACTATAACTAAGATAATCTCTTGAAAAGTCCGAAAGTGAGAAAATCATCAAAGGGTACATTAAAGATGAGTTAGATCCAAGTGATTCTATCTTGTCTGTTTGTTTTTCATTTACTTATCTTTTTATTTTAGATTTATTTTCATGTTTAAAAACTCTTTTAAAAAATTTAGATCGATTAGACATTAACGATAAACCGGTATTAAAAGCTTTTGTGTCCTTGGACGACCTCGGTATCTTACCAACACTATACTACGCTCTCGATGGGTGCACTTGCCCAAGTGTGTGTTTAGTGTTAGTAAAATATCGTGTTTTATAAATTTAAAACTTGACTAATGCGTAAAACGGCCTTAAAATATCAATAAAATCATATCACACTCGACACGCACCAAGTTTTTGGCGCCGTAACCGGGGACACAAGGATTTTAAGAAAGTTTAAAATCGACAGCCTAATCATTTTTCAAAACATTTCAGAACTGCGCGCTTGTTTTTCAATTTTTAGGAATTTTTAGCATAACAACAAGCTGAACACGGGGCCGTGCCCATTGGACACGCCCCCGAGCTGCACATAATCAGTAACAGATTTTAAACGCCCATATACAAAAAATTGACCACGGGGCCGTGTTTGCTGATCATGGGGCCGTGGTGAGCATCTGTTTCAGCTTTTTAATTTTGTTTTCTGGTCCCGAGACTTTGTAATCTGCTGAGTGATCTCTCATGGATCAATACTCAGGAGGTTACACTCACCACTACATAGAGGATGATTACGAGGAAGAGTGTTGTACCATTTGCGGTAATCCTCACTCGGTACAATATTGCGACCTTTTCCAACCATCCACCTCATACGATTACTATGAGGAACCAAGGTTTGAACTTCTAAAATCAAGCTTTTGGGACACTTATCCCTCTAACTTTCACGAACCACCAACCATCATCCCCGAAGCCGAAAGCCTTATACAAAGTCTCAAAAATCTTGAACGCCTAATAAAAGAATCCCGCGAAAGGAAAGAGGCTATTTGTACTAAGGAAGTAATAACTGAAGAAGTAAAAATGGAACAACTAAGTGAAAAACCAAAGCATGAACCAAAGGACGAAAGAGGTAAGTCCGAAAACGATAATTTTCAAAAAGAGTCAATTTTTCAAGAAATTAACCTTTTGCCACCTTCTTTCGAAAATCATTGTTTGGTACCTCCTCATGCTAAGTTTTTAAAAGAGTTAAATACTAACACTAAAGTTGACGAAATGGTTAGCATTAAATTAACAAACGATCAAACTACGCTAATAAAAGATGAGCAATTTGAAATTAACATTACACCGGTTCCATGTTTCTTTCAAAACACCTTTATTAGTAATATTACAATCGATAAGGATCTTTGTTTTAATATAATGCCTATCTATATCTTCAAAAAATTAAGTATTAGTGATTTTTCTCCACTTCAAATCCCCATTTTCCTTTCTAATCGGAAAGTAATAAAATCAACAGGAGTAGTTGAGGATGTGTTAGTGCAAACAAATCAAACAGTAGTCCTAACCGACTTCGTCATTCTTGATGATGCTTCACTTGTGTTGGGATAACCTTTTGTGAAAACCCATCAAGCATTGATCAATCGGAAGCAAAACAACCTACCAATTCAATTAGGGGCCGAAAAAAGGTATGTCAATCTTGACCAATCAATGAAATATCCAATTGGCAACGACGACCCCTTAATTGAAGATGAAGTTGAACTACCCGATACGGATGACGAAATCGACCAACTTGTCGAAGAGG
The DNA here is from genome assembly GCA_030545235.1 of Helianthus tuberosus. Lineage (NCBI taxonomy): Eukaryota > Viridiplantae > Streptophyta > Magnoliopsida > Asterales > Asteraceae > Helianthus > Helianthus tuberosus. The sequence goes on from JARYGA010044615.1 coordinate 27,655, forward strand.
AGCTCGCCATTGAACAAACCTTTTTAAGCTCCTAAAGACCCACCTCTTAAGTGTAACACCTGTGTCATTTCAACCATCAAACAAATACCAAACCAATGAAATATTGTATTTCATACTTTGGGCTTGTATAAATATGTGTATCATTTGCACATATCAACTCATGTTCGATTTCAAGCTCTAAATCGCTTTCTGGAAGGTTATACACGCACTGATGCGTAAATATAACCAGTTTAATGCAACAAACACTCCGGAATAGTGAAATAGGTTTAACATACCTTAAATAACCTTTACATAACTTAGATATAAGTTTTGGAAGGTTTGGTGTGGTGAAATCAAAGTTTAATCGCTTACAGGGACTAAAATTGACAAACTGCGAAAGTATGCCAATTTGAACTGTAACAGACATTCCGGAACATGACCATAAGTTAAACATACCATAAATATCCTTTATATAGCTTAGAAATAAGCTTTGAGGGGTTCGGTGTGCAAAAATAAACTTTTGGGTCATTCAGGGACTAAAAGTGTCAAAAAGTGCACAAGTTTGCATTTTCGCGCATAACTTACGTTCTGAATACATCCGGACATCCAAAAATTTATGTAAGCATGACTACATTATATTTTAGTGTTCGCCTTAAGAAAAATCCATTCGTCGCGTCATTTGGTTCGTTTTTCGCGCTTATGCGCATTCCGTCGTAATTAAGCGAACATCGCGTTCGTACGACCAAACGAACCATCATCCGGCATATTTTTGAGTATGTTTTGAGTTCCCTATACTTTAACTTCATTTTAGAGCCTTGAAATGAGGTTAACGGGGTTCAAACGCATCGAAAAAGGCCTTAAACACGTGCAGGGACCATTCCTGCCACTTTTGAAACTTTTCTGAAACTGGGGGGTCAGTGGCGTAGCGCGACTGCCTAGGCCTTCACCGTCGCGCTACGCGACTGCCTAGTCTGGGGCAGAAACATGCAGAAACTCATTTTTCGCATTTTCGGGACCAGATTCGACGTATCTACAGCTGTTAACAGCTGCAATCCACTCCCTAATCCTATGCCAAGTGTTGATTTCTTATGGTGAGTGGCAAATGAGCCACCATAAGCTTCCGACACTTGTACGGGTGAGATCAAGGCACGATTTTCGACAAACGATCCTAACGGCTCTACCTTTTCTATAAATACCCACCCCCCATTGCTTCAAAACCCACAAATCTGATCATTGGAGCTCTAAGTTGGAACTTTCGTTTCATACCGGAGTTACTTAGATCGGGATTAGCATTCGGGGACCCTGGGTAAGTATTCTTTCGTTCTTTTCTTTATTTTTACTGCTTTTCGAGTCCGAAAGTCAAACTTTGTTTGACTTTCAGCGTTGACCAGCTTATGGTCAATGCGAAGTTCGTTTGAACTTCGCAACGTGATTGTAATCACGATGGTTATAGTCCCTTGGGACTATGCCTACTGATTTCCACGTTGTCTAGGGTCGTAAGGTAAGCGATCTAAACAATCGCTTATACTTTCGAACCCGACCCAGTTTGGTCGATCATTAGGATCCGACCAAATACGTTAGGTGACCATAGTATATAGGGAATAACCTTTCGAGGTTATACCTTATGGTCGCTTCGTTTAAGTAGTTGTATGATAAGTAGTTTATATGCCTTAAGTAAATTACCAGAATACCCTTTTCATGTATAATTGGTAATTAAGCATATGTAACCTAAACTTTTGTCACATAACTGATTATGTAACATGTTTAGGCATGTAACACTTGTCATAGGACTAGTTAGACGGTCCGAACGCGTTTCACGCGAACGACGCGTTAAAGTAGCATAAGCTACCTAAACGGGTCGAAATGGGTCGTAGACACTTAGGTTAAGTTTCATTTAGTATGTAGGCTTTGTTAAACCAAATGACACGAGTCTCTACACTCGTTTGGTTTACAAACCCTAATGCTACCCGATCTTACGATTTAGGTCCGGTTTATTAATGTAGCTACCTATACTAGGTGCCGTTTGATATCCGCGATCTCTAGCATTGATTAGTTGTTACTCAAGGACTACTGAGCAATCTCAGGTGAGTACATAGACCCCTCTTTTACTGTTTTCCAAACTGTTTTGGGGTGGAACACATGTGCCTACTTGTTACTTTCATGCTTTCCTGTTTTAACATCATATACTGCTATGTTCGTTAGTACATTATAGTACATGATTTTATGACATTTCATGCTATGTATTGCCATTGTGTGCATTACTTAGTACATCGTTTTACATGACATTTCGACATAGACTTTTTAACATGATTGACATTTGATCATGCATTTCCCACAAAACATAACTTTGATTTAAAACAAGTTTTACTTCAATACTTTGTTTCTGTGCATATGGTTTAGTTGAGACAATTTCACTTGCCATACATGACATCTTGACATAGACATTTGACATGGATAATTGACATAGACATTTGACATGGATATTTGACATGGATATTTGACATAGACATTTGACATGGATATTTGACATAGACATTTTGACATGATTTACATCTTGACATGAACATTTTACATTGTTTGGTTTGGTTTGAGTAAGTGATTAAGTAACGATATGTGTGTAATATGATACAAACATGGTGGATACGCCGCTGGTACTTCCTATATATAAGTGTTTGTATGGTATTACATATCGTAGCGTTATTTGAATCATTTCAGTTTGAGACATAGAACATTTTATACAAATAACATACTTTTCACAAGACATTGTTTTACAAAACAACTTATCTTTTACAAACTCATTTTACTTGGTTATTCATTTAACCATGCATCATTTTCTATTTATACATATCATCTGAACTTATTGTTTTTCAAATGATTTACAAAGACAAAGCAAATTACAAGGTTCATGACTAAACATTTTCTCAAACATAAGTCATGAAACCTATTTTCACAAAACCTATGTATCTCACAGGCATTTTTATGCTGACGTACCATATTTTCACATGTGTTTTTCAGGAACTGTTGCATAAGATGATCAAGATACCCATAGGCAGACTTGGGCTTTAGTGACAATAAAAGATGCAAGACTAGTTAATTATGTTGTTTTTTTTTTGTTTGTTAAGACATTGTAACACTTTTAATCAATAAAACGAAACTTCAATTGCCATGGATTTGAAACAATTAATTCTGTTACAACACACCCCGACATTTCCGCCACGTTTTGTATGTTCCACGTGGTCGGGGTGTGACAGAAAAGATGGTATCAGAGCCAATGGTTATAGGGAATTAGGTTATTAGTAATGCTTTGACCTAGTCTATAACCTTTCTAGGACCCTAACGCGAGTTTACTTGCGTTTAGTCATAAAACAATACCGTCACCTATCCTTAGGCGACGACCACAACAAGAACATAAATTTCAAAACCGCTTTGAAAACTAATCATCTGTTCTAGGATGATTGATTACTAGGTTTTGAACCCTCTATTGTAAGGTTTTGAACCCTCTGTTATACGGTTTTGAACCCCTTTGAGTTTTCAAAAATCTCGTCAAGGTTTTGGGTTTTAAATAATGTGAACACGTGCAAACTGGAAGGGTGAATGCCTGTATTCTGAGTTTTCTGTCTAGGCAAGCACTTCGTATACATCCCAACCAGACGCGAGACCAGTTGTGCTTACCTGGGAATTCTTGGAATGAGTGTTCACTTATAGGCGAGCATGTCTTCGCGATACGTTATTTTTGACCTATTTACTTTGATTTTTCACCGAGGTCGTTTGTTGCTTTGTAGTGACAAACAAATGACCACTATCCTTGCTTTCATCAGATTTGCTTCATCTCATTCATTTCGTCTAATTCTCTCACTCGTTTCATTTCATGTTTCCTCTTTTAGAATGCCTCCTCGACGCGAAAATCAGATGACGCCTGCCGAGCTGGCGGAAATCATCGCGCAGCAAATGGCTGCTGCCTTCCCAAATCTTTGTGCTCAAATAATACAAGCCATCAACAACAATAATGCCCTCTGCAGCTTCAAGACGTTCAACTCGGCCAAGCCATCAAAGTTCTCTGGGTCTCAAGGAGCGACAGCACTTCTGCAATGGTTCGAGAGTCTAGAGAGCACCTTCAGGCATGTACAATGTCCAAATGAGCGAAAGGTAGATTTTGCATCTAGTGTCTTTGAGAAACGAGCTTTGACGTGGTGGAACGGTGTGGTGAGAGATAGGGGTGCCGAAGTGGCACTGGCCCAAACTTGGGAAGAACTTCGAGCACTGATGATGAAGGAATTCTGTCCTCGTCACGAGATCAGGGCATTGGAAAGGGAATTCGACGATCTTAAGCAAGACAGCGGTGAACATCGAGCATACACTGATCGATATGAGGAGCTGAGCCTGTTGTGTCCTACCATGGTTACGCCTTTGGATAAGGCGATCGAAAAATACATTGATGGTCTCCCTGACTTAGTTCAGGACATTGTTACCGGTAGTAACCCCACTACGGTTAGGCAGGCCATTGAGCTATCTGCAACGTTGACTGAATCTCAGATCAGAAAACGTAAGCTTTTTCGAAAGGGTGACAAGAAACCAGTTGAGGAATCAAAGACCATGGATGTACAGACTGAATTCCCTGAGAAGTCAAAGAAGCAAAAGGCTTCTCAGAACTTCGCCATGGTTACTTACAGTAATCAAGCTATCCCCAACCAACCAGCTCAACCCTGTACTAGGAAGCCATACAATGGAACTTCACCCTTGTGTAACCGATGTGTCTTACATCATCATGCTAATGTGAAGTGCCGCGAATGCGAAATTTGTGGACTTAAAGGTCATGTGGCAAAAGTTTGCGTTGCAGCAGTTGCACCGAATCAAGCCGACAACAAACCTGCTCGAGCTCGCTTTCCACCAGGTTCTTGCAACAAGTGTGGTGAGATGGGTCATTTCCGAAGAAATTGCCCAAAGCTTGCTAATGCTAATCCAGCACAGAGATGAGCATCTGATCGACTAGAAGACAACACTCTTTAGAAATAATCATATCTTATGTATTATTTTCTTTTGTTGTCAAAGTCCATGAAACAGTTGTTAACATTGTTTATAAATAAATCTTTTATTTACATTACAATGTATTTATGTGATTGTATGTATAAACAACATATCCCCTACAATACCGACAATCAAGGAACCACATTCCTTGAAGAACAAACTACTCCCAAAATTCTTCCATTTTACAATCTCTTGCGTTTTCCACAAAGATCCTAAGTACCCGTCTCTTGTAAAGAGACGAAGTACAAGGTGCATGTTATAATTCTGTACGAATACCCCAAGTACCACTATAAATTCTTAATAGGGTACCCAAGGGTATTTCCGTATGTCCTAAATTATTGTGTACCTTAATTCGAAAATTGCGTTTTCCTGAAAACGAAAATCGAATTTTTGGTAGATCATCCTATCTTTATAGATAGATTCTTGAAATGATTAAAGTGCCAAATGAAATCCACGAATTGGATTCCTGGTGTGCTTTAAGTATCCGCGTCCAAAGATAACAAATTAATGACCAAGTTAAACAACTATGTGATTATGTGCTTATGTGTTTTCTTTTATGTTTTTGTGTAAATCCAAGTTTTGTTATCCAAATCCTCGTAGAATCTTCCATATCTTTGTATAAGGAAATTCATAGTAGGATATCCAAAGGTACTATATTAAATCCTCAATGGGCTTCTACGTTGTAGTTAAGTCCCTCGGATTATATTGTACTATTCCATAATTAGACCCCTGAGTGGTCTAGTTAAACAGATTGATCCAAAAATCTGGTTAGGAATATCATGTGATGATATAACTGAAAGGACTCCTTGGTGGTCTAATTAAAAAGATCATGTGTTGATCTGATTAAGAGGACCCTAGGGTGGTCTAGTCACACTCATCACAGATTTGATATTTTTCCCCTACACATCATGAAATGCACTGTGCGGACTGTGCAAGGAATTACGTAATTATGGACGCGTACATAATTATAAAATTTAGTGCACAGAAACCACAGCAAGTTTTGTCATGTATCTAGAGTTTACTCTGTTCATTTTTGTTTCTGAAGATGTAAAATGACTATTCCGTTCATTTTTGTTTCTTAAGATGTAAAATGACTATTCCGTTCATTTTTGTTTCTGAAGATGTAAAATGACTATTCCGTTCATTTTTGTTTCTGAAGATGTAAAATGACTATTCCGTTCATTTTTGTTTCTGAAGATGTAAAATGACTATTCATTTTTGTTTCTGAAGATGTAAAATGACTATTCCAATCATTTTTGTTTCTGAAGATGTAAAATGACTATTCCGTTCATTTTTGTTTCTTAAGATGTAAAATGACTATTCCGTTCATTTTTGTTTCTGAAGATGTAAAATGACTATTCCGTTCATTTTTGTTTCTGAAGATGTAAAATGACTATTCCGTTCATTTTTGTTTCTGAAGATGTAAAATGACTATTCATTTTTGTTTCTGAAGATGTAAAATGACTATTCCAATCATTTTTATTTCTGAAGATGTAAAATGACTATTCCGTTCATTTTTGTTTCTGAAGATGTAAAATGACTATTCTGTTTTGTTTCTGAAGATGTAAAATGACTATTCTGTTCATTTTTGTTTCTGAAGATGTAAAATGACTATTCTGTTCATTTTTGTTTCTAAAGATGGAAAATGACTATTCTGTTCATTTTCATTTCTAAATAATTCCTGTTGAAAATAACTCTGTTCATTTTTCATTTCTGAAAAATGTTCGTTAAAGAGAAATTACAGGATTACGTCTTGTTTATCTTTGGTGGTTATTTAACACAAAGCCACAAATAGACTCCTACGAATTAATTTCGGGACGAAATTTCCTAAAGTAGGGGAGACTGTAACACCTGTGTCATTTCAACCATCAAACAAATACCAAACCAATGAAATATTGTATTTCATACTTTGGGCTTGTATAAATATGTGTATCATTTGCACATATCAACTCATGTTCGATTTCAAGCTCTAAATCGCTTTCTGGAAGGTTATACACGCACTGATGCGTAAATATAACCAGTTTAATGCAACAAACACTCCGGAATAGTGAAATAGGTTTAACATACCTTAAATAACCTTTACATAACTTAGATATAAGTTTTGGAAGGTTTGGTGTGGTGAAATCAAAGTTTAATCGCTTACAGGGACTAAAATTGACAAACTGCGAAAGTATGCCAATTTGAACTGTAACAGACATTCCGGAACATGACCATAAGTTAAACATACCATAAATATCCTTTATATAGCTTAGAAATAAGCTTTGAGGGGTTCGGTGTGCAAAAATAAACTTTTGGGTCATTCAGGGACTAAAAGTGTCAAAAAGTGCACAAGTTTGCATTTTCGCGCATAACTTACGTTCTGAATACATCCGGACATCCAAAAATTTATGTAAGCATGACTACATTATATTTTAGTGTTCGCCTTAAGAAAAATCCATTCGTCGCGTCATTTGGTTCGTTTTTCGCGCTTATGCGCATTCCGTCGTAATTAAGCGAACATCGCGTTCGTACGACCAAACGAACCATCATCCGGCATATTTTTGAGTATGTTTTGAGTTCCCTATACTTTAACTTCATTTTAGAGCCTTGAAATGAGGTTAACGGGGTTCAAACGCATCGAAAAAGGCCTTAAACACGTGCAGGGACCATTCCTGCCACTTTTGAAACTTTTCTGAAACTGGGGGGTCAGTGGCGTAGCGCGACTGCCTAGGCCTTCACCGTCGCGCTACGCGACTGCCTAGTCTGGGGCAGAAACATGCAGAAACTCATTTTTCGCATTTTCGGGACCAGATTCGACGTATCTACAGCTGTTAACAGCTGCAATCCACTCCCTAATCCTATGCCAAGTGTTGATTTCTTATGGTGAGTGGCAAATGAGCCACCATAAGCTTCCGACACTTGTACGGGTGAGATCAAGGCACGATTTTCGACAAACGATCCTAACGGCTCTACCTTTTCTATAAATACCCACCCCCCATTGCTTCAAAACCCACAAATCTGATCATTGGAGCTCTAAGTTGGAACTTTCGTTTCATACCGGAGTTACTTAGATCGGGATTAGCATTCGGGGACCCTGGGTAAGTATTCTTTCGTTCTTTTCTTTATTTTTACTGCTTTTCGAGTCCGAAAGTCAAACTTTGTTTGACTTTCAGCGTTGACCAGCTTATGGTCAATGCGAAGTTCGTTTGAACTTCGCAACGTGATTGTAATCACGATGGTTATAGTCCCTTGGGACTATGCCTACTGATTTCCACGTTGTCTAGGGTCGTAAGGTAAGCGATCTAAACAATCGCTTATACTTTCGAACCCGACCCAGTTTGGTCGATCATTAGGATCCGACCAAATACGTTAGGTGACCATAGTATATAGGGAATAACCTTTCGAGGTTATACCTTATGGTCGCTTCGTTTAAGTAGTTGTATGATAAGTAGTTTATATGCCTTAAGTAAATTACCAGAATACCCTTTTCATGTATAATTGGTAATTAAGCATATGTAACCTAAACTTTTGTCACATAACTGATTATGTAACATGTTTAGGCATGTAACACTTGTCATAGGACTAGTTAGACGGTCCGAACGCGTTTCACGCGAACGACGCGTTAAAGTAGCATAAGCTACCTAAACGGGTCGAAATGGGTCGTAGACACTTAGGTTAAGTTTCATTTAGTATGTAGGCTTTGTTAAACCAAATGACACGAGTCTCTACACTCGTTTGGTTTACAAACCCTAATGCTACCCGATCTTACGATTTAGGTCCGGTTTATTAATGTAGCTACCTATACTAGGTGCCGTTTGATATCCGCGATCTCTAGCATTGATTAGTTGTTACTCAAGGACTACTGAGCAATCTCAGGTGAGTACATAGACCCCTCTTTTACTGTTTTCCAAACTGTTTTGGGGTGGAACACATGTGCCTACTTGTTACTTTCATGCTTTCCTGTTTTAACATCATATACTGCTATGTTCGTTAGTACATTATAGTACATGATTTTATGACATTTCATGCTATGTATTGCCATTGTGTGCATTACTTAGTACATCGTTTTACATGACATTTCGACATAGACTTTTTAACATGATTGACATTTGATCATGCATTTCCCACAAAACATAACTTTGATTTAAAACAAGTTTTACTTCAATACTTTGTTTCTGTGCATATGGTTTAGTTGAGACAATTTCACTTGCCATACATGACATCTTGACATAGACATTTGACATGGATAATTGACATAGACATTTGACATGGATATTTGACATGGATATTTGACATAGACATTTGACATGGATATTTGACATAGACATTTTGACATGATTTACATCTTGACATGAACATTTTACATTGTTTGGTTTGGTTTGAGTAAGTGATTAAGTAACGATATGTGTGTAATATGATACAAACATGGTGGATACGCCGCTGGTACTTCCTATATATAAGTGTTTGTATGGTATTACATATCGTAGCGTTATTTGAATCATTTCAGTTTGAGACATAGAACATTTTATACAAATAACATACTTTTCACAAGACATTGTTTTACAAAACAACTTATCTTTTACAAACTCATTTTACTTGGTTATTCATTTAACCATGCATCATTTTCTATTTATACATATCATCTGAACTTATTGTTTTTCAAATGATTTACAAAGACAAAGCAAATTACAAGGTTCATGACTAAACATTTTCTCAAACATAAGTCATGAAACCTATTTTCACAAAACCTATGTATCTCACAGGCATTTTTATGCTGACGTACCATATTTTCACATGTGTTTTTCAGGAACTGTTGCATAAGATGATCAAGATACCCATAGGCAGACTTGGGCTTTAGTGACAATAAAAGATGCAAGACTAGTTAATTATGTTGTTTTTTTTTTGTTTGTTAAGACATTGTAACACTTTTAATCAATAAAACGAAACTTCAATTGCCATGGATTTGAAACAATTAATTCTGTTACAACACTCCCCGACATTTCCGCCACGTTTTGTATGTTCCACGTGGTCGGGGTGTGACATTAAGCTCAAAGAACTTCTTAAAGGTTTGGAATATGCTTTTCTAGACAAGCATGGTAAGTTACCCGTAATTATTTCTTCAAAATTAACTAGTTTAGAAAAAGAAAAATTAATTACGCTTTTGAAAAAACATAAACACGCAATCGCATGGAAGCTTGTAGATATAAAAGGAATAAATCCTTCCATGTGCACGCACAAAAGTTTGATGAATGATGACTATAAATCGGTAATACAACCACAACATAGAGTAAATCCAAATGTTCAAGAAGTGGTTAAAAATGAAATCATCAAACTACTTGAAGCCAGACTCATCTACCCAACATCCGATAGCCCTTGGGTGAGTCCCGTTCAAGTATTTCCCAATAAAGGAGGTATGACGGTGGTTACTAATGAAAAAAATGAATTAATACCAACAAGAACTATCACCGGATGGAGAGTTTGCATAGACTATCGTAGATTAAATGAGGCAACGACGAAATACCACTTCCCCTTACCTTTCATTGATCAAATGTTAGAAAGATTATCCGGTCATAAATTTTATTGTTTTTTAGATGGTTTTTCAGGTTACTTTCAAATACCGATAGCTCCAGAAGACCAAGTAAAAACAACATTTACATGCCCCTACCGAACTTTTGCTTATCGACGCATGCCTTTTGGTCTATGTAATGCCCCCGTAACTTTCCAACGTTGCATGGTGGCCATTTTCCATGACATGATAGAAAAAACCATGGAAGTTTTCATGGATGACTTTTCTATCTTTGGAGATTCATACAACCAATGCCTCGATAACCTTGAACGAATGCTATCCCGATGTGAGGAAACTAACCTCGCCCTTAATCAGGAAAAATGCCATTTCTTGGTAACGGAGGGAATAGTACTCGGTCACAAAATCTCAAATGAAGGAATGGAGGTTGATCGGGCTAAAATAGATACCATCTCTCAATTACCACCTCCATCCTCCGTTAGAGCTATAAGAAGTTTCTTAGGGCATGCCGGATTTTATAGACAATTTATCAAAGACATTTCAAAAATTTCAAGACCTTTAACAAAATTACTTGAAAAAGATGCACCATTTATCTTTGACAAGGATTGCAACCAAGCATTTTTAACATTAAAAGAAATGCTAGTCAAAGCACCAATCATAATAACACCTGATTGGAAATTACCTTTCGAAATCATGCAAGTGACTTTGCGGTTGTAGCTGTCTTGGGACAACAAAAAGATAAGCATTTTCACCCAATATACTATGCTAGTAAAACACTCAATAATGCACAAGAAAATTACACCACAACTGAAAAAGAGTTACTAGCTGTAGTATTTTCTTTTTATAAATTTTGTTCTTATCTTGTTCTTTCTAAAATGATAGTTTATACAGACCATGCAGCCATTCGTTATCTCTTTAAAAAATATGATGCCAAACCACATTTAATCAGATGGATTCTGCTTCTCCAAGAATTTGACATAGAGATAAAATACAAAAGAGGAGCTAAAAACACCGCTGTCGATCATCTATCCCGTTTGGAAGACCCAGCTTTGGAGGAAACTAGGGACGAGCTCATCAATGAAAAATTCCCAACGGAATCCTTAGAAATGGTGGAATACCGAGAAGAACCATGTTACGCCGACTACGCCAACTACTTAGCTAGTGGGATAGTTGTGAAACGATGGTCACATCATCAAAGAAAAAAATTCTTTGCCGATGTAAATCATTATTTTTGGGAAGATCCTTATCTTTTCAAAATTTGTGCCGACCAACTCATCCGACGATGCGTACATGGTAACAAAGCAAGAAAGATTCTTTGCCATTGTCATGAAGGTCCGTACGGAGGATATCACGGAGCCACTAGTACCGCTCGAAAGGTATTTGATTCAGGATTCTATTGGCCAACCATTTATAAAGCTTTACAAAGTCTTGTCAAGACATGTGATGCATGCCAACGATCAGGTAACATTTCTTCCAAGAACGAAATGCTACAAAATGGCATTCTTGTTTGTGAAATTTTTGATGTGTGGGGATTAGACTTTATGGGACCTTTCCCACCATCAAAAGGAAACAACTATATATTTGTGTTCGTGGATTACTTGTCAAAATGGGCCGAAGCCGAAGCTCTTCCAACAAATGATGGAAGAGTTGTGGTAAGATTCTTGAAACAACTATTTTCTCATTTCGGTACTCCAAAAGCATTAATAAGTGATAGAGATACCCATTTTTTGTAATCATCAACTTGAAATTTTTTAACAAGATATGGGGTCTATCATCGAATCTCAACCGCATATCACCCTCAAACAAACGGACAAGCCGAAGTGACTAATCGAGGTTTAAAAAGAATACTTGAGAAAACCGTAGGATTAAATAAAAAAGAATGGGCCAATAAATTAGACGACGCTTTATGGGCATTTCGAACCGCTTTTAAAACAACAATAGGTATTGTTAGGGCATGAATTTTATGCTAAGGATCATCTATCCTAAGTCTGGGCATGGATCACGGATCCTTAACGGATGATGCAGGGAGTCTGAGGATCCAGAGTCTGAGGATCCAGGATCCTTAACATTACCTATGATTTCTGTTACACCCCGACCACGTAAAACAACAAATCGTGGCGGAAACGTCGGGGAGTGTTGTAACAGAATTATTGTTTCACAACCATGGAATTTAAAGTTATGTTTTATTTATAAACAAAGGGGGTTACATTGTCTTAAACGAAAGAAACAAGAGTACAAAACATGATTAAACTAGTTCTAGCTTCATTTTATGTCACTAAGGCACAGGTCCGCCTAAGTGTATCTTGATCATCGTATGCAACAGCTCCTGAAAACACATGTGAAAATAGGTACGTCAGCATAAAAATGCCTATGAGATACATATGTTTTATTAAAATAGGATTCATGACTTAGGTTTAAAGAAAAGTTTAATGAAAACGAGTCATGAATCTTGTTAACTGTTTTCTTTTATAAATCATATGAAAACTTGATAAGAAATCGGATTTTATAAAAGAAAGATGTATGGTTAATTAAATAACCAAGTAAAATGAGTTGTATATAATAAACTGTTTTGTAAAACAATGTCTTGTGAAAATATGTTATATATGTAAAATGTATTATGTCTAAATTGAATTGATTTAAATAACGCTACGATATGTAATATCATAAAAGCACTTATATATAGGAAGTACCAACGGCGTATCCACCATGCTTTTATCATATTACACACGCCTCGTTACTTAAATCACTTACCCAAACAAACCACCAAAATGTCTTGTTTAAATCAACTGTCAAATGTTTATGTGTAAACAATGTCTATTATCAAAATGTAAATTATGTAATATGTAAACCAATGTCAATATGTTTATGTCAAATGTAAATCATGTAATGTGTAAACAAATATCATGTTTGGCAAGTGAAACATATCTACTAAACCATAGGTAAAATGCACAAAACAAGGTATTGAAGTAAAACATAGTTTAAATCAAAGTTATGTTTTGTGAAATAAATGCATGCTTTATTGATACAAACAACTATGCGGTATTGTAAAAATGCATACATTCAAGCCTTGAGACTGTGGTGACAAACCCTTAAACAAATTAAAGGTTTATCTGAGTTATGTGTATTGAATTCGGTCATTCCTTCCATCCAAACATACCTAGGATTTCAGGAATGGGAGTTGTCAATTCCTATGGTACCACTACCTACTAACGAACGGCGTGATCAATGTTAATGAATGTATTTTTGTCCCATTTAAACAAACCAAATGTCATACCAAAATGTAAGCATGTTTTATGAAAATAATGCACTAAGTATGCAACAAATGAACATACATAGCGTGGAATGTAATGTAAAATAATGCACTAAGTATGCACTAAATGGACATACATAGCATGAAATGTAATGTAAAACAATGCACTAAGTATGCATTAATGGACATACATAGCGTAAAATGTAATGTAAAATGATGTACTAAGTATGCACTAAATGGACATACATAGCATAAAATGTAATGTAAAACAATGTACTAAGTATGCACTAAATGGACATACATAGCATAAAATGTAATGTAAAATGATGTACTAAGTATGCACTAAATGGACATACATAGCAAAAACATAATGAAATCATGTACTATAAGTGTACTAATGAATATAACAAGCATATGATATGAAAACATGGAAAGCACGAAAGTAACAAGTAGGCACATGTGTTTCACCCCAAATTGTTTGAAAAACAGTAAAAGAGGGGACTATATAATCACTTGAGATTGCCCAATAGTCTTTAGATAACCACCCAGCAATGCTAAAAAGATCACGGAATCAAAGGCACCTAATATAGGTAACTACGTTAATAAACGGACCTAAATCGGAGGATCGGATAAAATGAGGTTTCGTAAATCAAATGAGTGTAAGAACTCATGTAATGTGATTTAACAAATCCTACATTCTAAAACGGAACCTATCCTAAGTGCTTACCACCCATTATGACTCGTTTAGGTAGCTTACGCGTTCGGACCGCCTAACTAGTCCTATGACAAGTAAAATATGCCTTAACATGTCTAATATTGTAGCCTAATCAGTTTAGATGTCAAAATTTATGTTACATATGCTTAAAATGAATTTTGGCATAAAAAGGGCATTTTGGTCATTTTTCCTAAGGCATATAATTTCCTATCATACAACTAAGTAGACTACGTGACCATAAAGTATAACCTCGGAAGGTTATTACTTATGCAACTATGGTCACAATATGTGTTTGGTCGAATCCTAATGATTGACCAAACGGGTCAAGTTCCAAATTCTAAGCGGTTGTTTAGACCGCTTACCTTTACGACCCTTTATAAGCACTAAACCTAAAGTGACGAGTTAAACATGTTAAAACATGTTTAACGAAGTTAGAAAACAGGTTTGATATCAAAACAAATGGTCTTGATACCCAAGAATAGTTTGGTTGCAAAATACGTAAGAATACGCATTTTGACCGAAACTACGACTCGTCACTATGCCTAAATAACGTGGTAATCAGTAGGTATAGTCACAAGGGACTATAACCATCGTGATTACGCTCACGTTGTGAAGTTCAAACAAACTTCGTGTTGACCGTAAACTGGTCAATGCAGAAAGTCCAACATCGTGCTAAAAATGCGTAAAAGAACGAAAGAATACTTACAAAAGGTCCAAGAAATGGAGGTTTGATCCAATTATTCTCAGGTATGAAGTGAAATCACTTCAACTTAGAGAATGAATCAGATCAAATGTGGGTTTTGAGAGAAATGGGATGGGGTATTTATAGTTTTTAGGGAGCCATTAAGATCGTTCCTCGTAAAACGAGCTTTGATCTGGGCCGTCCAAGTGTGCCCCCTGATTTCTAAAACCATGGGCACCTAAAACCAGCCCATAGGAAGCTTAAAAACCATTTGCAAGTGTTGGAAACAGCTGGATCAGCTGTTAACCATTTTCTGCTGATTTGACAGTAGTACGCGCCCCGCGTAAGAGTTAGGAGGGCTTACGTGGCCTGCCTGAGATCCACAGTTCAGCAACAAGTTTTCAAATGTGCAGTTTAGTCCCTGCAAGCTTTTAAGGCCATTTCCGACACGTTTAAAGCCCGTTAAACCATTTTCAAGGCCCTACAATGATGCCTAAGCATAGTGGACATGAAACATGCTAAAAAATATGACGGATGTCGGTTCATTTGGCCATACGATCATGTTATTCGGTTAATTACGACGAAACACGAACGAACGCGAAAAACGATCCAAATTAGGCGACGAATGGAATTTTCTCATGCCAATCACTAAAATAAAATATTTTAATGATTACATAAATTTTTGGATGTCTGGATGTATTCAGAACGTAAGATATGCCCGAAAATGTAAACTTATGCACTTTTTGACGCTTTTAGTCCCTAAATGACCAAAAAGTTTACTTTAGCAAACCGAACCCCTTAAAGCCTATTTCTAAGCTATGTAAAGGATATTTATGGTATGTTTAACTTATGGTTATCTTCCGGAATGTCTGTTACAGTACGAATCGGCATACCTTCGCAGTTTGTCGAATTTAGTCCTTGTAAGCGAATAAACTTAATTTTGCCACACCAAAGCCTTCAAAACTTATTTATAACTTATATAAAGGTTATTTAAGGTATGTTAAGCATATGTTGATGTTCTGGAGTGTTTTTCGCATTAAACTGATTACGTTTACGCATCGGTTTGCGTATAACTTCTCCAGAAAGTGGAATTTGAAATTGAACGAAAATCAAAACATGCAAAATGTCAAACATAAACAAACAAACAAATATTGGGATCAAATAACATTGTTTCATTGATAACTGAACTGTTTACAATGATTACAAGCACAGGTGTCACAGTCTCCCCTACTTGTGGAAATTTCGTCCCGAGATTTATTTAGAGGAAACTCATGAGAATAGATGTGGATATTTCGCTTTCATTTGATTTTCACGTTCCCAAGTAAATTCTGGTCCACGTTTAGATTCCCAGCAAAATTTGACAAGTGGAATGCGCTTGCGTTTGAGCCATTTGACTATACGGTCCATGATTTCCACAGGCTTCTCAACAAAATGCATTGTGTTATCAACACGAATTTCGTCAAGTGGTATGTGGAGGTTCTCATCAGCTAAACACTTCTTGAGGTTGGACACGTGAAAGGTTGGATGAACCTTTCCAAGTTCAGGAGGTAACTCAAGTCTGTAGGCTACCTTACCGATTCTTTCGATGATCTTGAATGATCCAACATATCTAGGTGCAAGTTTTCCTGTCTTTCCAAATCTGATCACACCTTTCCAAGGTGAGACCTTAACAAATACACGATCACCGACTTGAAATTCCAAGGGCTTACGTCGTCGGTCCGCCTAACTCTTTTGACGGCTTCTAGCTGTCTGAAGGTTATCGCAAACTTTCTTAACCTTATCTGTTGTCTCTAAAATGAGGTCAGGTCCAGTAAGCTGAGCCTCACCGATCTCATTCTAGCAGACTGGTGAACGACATTTTTGACCATAGAGAGCCTCGAAAGGAGCCATGTTGATGCTGGAGTGATAACTGTTGTTGTAGGAGAATTCAATCAACGAAAGATAAGAATCCCAACTACCACCAAAATCGATCACACAAGCTCTAAGCATATCCTCCAAAGTCTGGATTGTTCTTTCAGTTTGGCCATCTGATTGTGGATGATAAGCTATGCTCAAATTAAGTTGGGTCCCCATAGCAGATTGCATGGTTCTCCAAAAACGAGACGAGAAGCGAGCATCTCTGTCAGAAATAATGTTCAAAGGAACACCATGTCTAGATACAATTTCATCCACATAGATTTTAGCAAGCTTGTCAGCAGATAGATCCTCACGGATCGGTAAGAAATGTGCTGACTTTGTAAGATGATCAACAACTACCCAAATAGCGTTATGACCTCTCTTTGTGCGTGGAAGTTTGGTAATAAGATCCATAGCAATGTTTTCCCATTTCCAAACTGGAATCTCTGGTTGCTCCAATAAACCAGAAGGATGTTGATGTTCAGCCTTAACCTTAAGACAAGTAAGGCATTTTGATACGTATAAGGCAATGTCCTTCTTCATACCAGGCCACCAATACTGAGTACGAAGATCCTTATACATCTTGTCTGCACCAGGATGAATAGAATAACGAGGCTTATGAGCTTCATCCACAAGCAAGTTGCGAAGATTATCTTGACTTGGGACCCACAAACGGTCCATGAAATAATACTATCCATTGTCCTTCAGTTCAAGATCAGGCTTAATGTGATAGGGTAACTCCTTACCCATCAAACCTTGTGAAACACAAGTGTGTTGAGCCTGAGATATGCGGGTTTGAAAATCAGATCGAGTTTGAATATCAGATTGAACACGAACACAATGAAGCTTGACACGTTCTTTACGACTTAATGCATCAGCCACGACATTCGCCTTACCAGGATGGTAGCGAATTTCGCAATCATGGTCGTTTAGAAGCTCAACCCAATGTCGTTGCCTCATGTTGAGTTCTTTCTGATTGAAGATGTGCTGAAGACTCTTGTGGTCAGTGAAAACCACACATTTTGTACCATACAAATAGTGTCTCTAGATTTTAAGAGCGAATACAACTGCACCTAACTCAAGATCATGAGTGGAGTAGTTCTTCTCGTGTATCTTCAACTGCCTCGATGCATATGCTATGACTTTGTTCCTTTGCATGAGAACACAGCCAAGACCCAAGTTCGATGCATCACAATATACGACAAAATCATCATTGCCCTCAGGCAAAGATAGAATAGGCGCATCACAAAGCTTTTGCTTCAAAGTCTGAAATGCTTCTTCCTGCTTGGATCCCCAATCAAAGGGTTTGTTCTTCTGAGTTAGAGCAGTTAGAGGAACTGCAATCTTGGAGAAGTTCTTGATGAAGCAGCGGTAATAACCCATGAGACCAAGAAAAGAACGAACCTCAGTAGGAGTAGTAGATGTATCCCAATCCTTAATCGCATTGATCTTGGAGGGATCTACATGAATACCTTGTTCGTTGACGATATGTCCTAAAAATTGAACTTCCTTAAGCCAAAATTCACATTTAGAGAATTTGGAAAAAAGTTGCTCTTTCTTCAGGAGTTCCAGAGTAAGACAAAGATGTTGCTCGTGATCAGCTTGCGTCTTAGAATAAATCAAGATGTCATCAATGAAAATGATGATGGAATTATCTAAATAAGGCTTGCAGACCCTATTCATCAAGTCCATGAAAATAGCAGGAGCATTAGTTAAACCAAATGGCATAACTGTGAACTCATAATGCCCATAACGAGTGCGAAAAGCAGTCTTGGGAATATCTTCTTCATGCATACAAAGCTGATCATACCCAGAACGAAGGTCAATCTTCGAAAAAAAAGTAGCACCCTGTAATTGATCAAAGAGATCATCAATGCGAGGTAGGGGATATCGATTCTTGATGGTAAGTTTGTTAAGCTCACGATAATAGATACACATCCTGAAAGATCCATCCTTCTTCTTGACAAAAAGAACGGGAGCACCCCAAGGTGAAAAGCTAGGACGGATAAAACCTTTGTTATAAAGCTCCTGAAGCTGCTTAGACAACTCTTGCATCTCAGACGGTGCAAGGCGATATGGAGATCTGGAAATAGGATTTTCACCAGGTACAAGATCAATACGGAACTCGACTTGGCGTGCTGGGGGTAAACCAGGTAACTCTTCAGGAAACAATTCAGGAAAATCCCGAACAACAGGGATATCTTGAATAGACTTACCTTTGCCTTTATCTGCTATGACATGTGCCAACAAGGCCACGTAGTTCTTTCGAAGATACTTTTGAGCTTGAAAACAAGACATGATTTTGAGACTACTAGCAGGTTTCTCACCACGAACCTGTAGGATCTCACCTGTCGAAAGAGGAACACGAACAATCTTCTTGAAACAAACTACCTCTGCGTGATGGTTGGCCAACCAATCCATACCCACTATAATGTCAAAACTTCCAAGTTGCATCGGTGTGA
>JARYGA010044616.1:0-29578 GCA_030545235.1 Helianthus tuberosus
GGAGATCACGCAGGTTCCGATTAAATACTTAGTACGTGTTATCACCTTTCAATAAAGAGGATGTGGTACGTGTTCCAAACAAGGAGGTCACGTAGTTTCCGATTAAATCCTTTACCCATTCCGAACCACCGGGAATCCCATGCCTTGTAGAAAGTGTGAACTCACCTTGGTTTGCTCGATAAGATTAGTTACTTGTTTAACAATTGATCAAAAACGTCCTAAAAAGGTTACCGATAACAGTCAGTTCTACGTACACATGAACCACATCTTTCACGTTCAATTAATTCACATATTCATTGTTCACATAAAGCACATTTAATGTACATGCAACACACACATGTAATTCCAGTCATGACGGTTAATCCATTCACCTAATTCCATCGAATAATCGCTTAACATGTAATAGCTCAGACACACTACATACTTATATAATTTACTCGCATGCACTTCAAGCTCAACTATTAAACATACGCGGCCCAAATCAATTTCAAACAACATCGATTCACAATTCTCTAGTTGTTATTGTGACAACTGTGTTCTGTAATCAATGTATGATGTAAAACGATGATGATTAATAATGAAACAATGTGCTTTGGTGTTATTATATGTGTTTTGGTGTTTCTATGTGTGTATTTGTGTTTGGTGATTTTTTCAATTCGATTCGATTCCGATTGCAAGCTTTAAATCGCTTTCTGGAAGGTTATACGCGCACAGATGCGTAAATATAACCAGTTTAATGCAACAAACACTCCGGAATAGTGAAATAGGCTTAACATACCTTAAATAACCACCACATAACTTAGAAATAAGTTTTGGATGGTTTGGTGTGTCGTAAACAAGTTTATTCGATCGCAGGGACTATTTGTGTCAAACTGCGAAACTATGCCGATTTATATAGTAACGAACATTCCGGAACTTGATCATAAGTTAAACATACCCTAAATAACCTTTACATAGCTTAGAAACAGGCTTTGAGGGGTTTGGTATGCTAAAATAAACTTTATGGTCAT
The DNA here is from genome assembly GCA_030545235.1 of Helianthus tuberosus. Classification (NCBI taxonomy): domain Eukaryota; kingdom Viridiplantae; phylum Streptophyta; class Magnoliopsida; order Asterales; family Asteraceae; genus Helianthus; species Helianthus tuberosus. Next base: position 1,011 of record JARYGA010044616.1, read on the forward strand.
TCAGGGACTAAAAGCGTCAAAAAGTGCACAAGTTTGCACTTTCGCGCATATCTTACATTCTGAATGCATCCGAACCTCCAAAAATTTATGTAAGCATTAAAATATTATGTTTTAGTGTTTAGCTTGACAAAAATCCATTCGTCGCGTCATTTGGATCTTTTTTCGCGCTTGTGCGCATTCCGTCGTAATTAACCGAACAACGCGATCGTACGACCAAACGAACCAACATTCGGCATATTTTTGAGCATGTTTCATGTCCACAATGTTTAGGCATCATTTTAGGGCCTTAAAGTTGGCTTTACGGGCCTTAGAAGTGTCGAAATGAGCCTTAAACACCAACAGGGACTGAAACTGTCAATATGCAAAACTTGTTTCTAATCAGAAGGGCCAGGGGGCCCGCGTAAACCCTTGGTGTCTCCTTACGCGGCCCGCGTCAGCCTCCCAGATTAGTTAATTCAGTTTTAACAGCTGTTATGCACTCCAAACCCAATTGCACTTGCCTCTTCCTGATAATGAGGGGCCATTTTGAGGTACCATAGTGTTTCAACAAGTGTAAGGATGAGATTAACTCACGGATTACGAGAAACGATCCTAACGGTTGTCCATTTACTATAAATACCCAACCCCATTCATTTCAAAACCCACAAAATCTGATCTAAAAGCTCTAAGTTGAAGCCATTGCTTCATATCTGAGCTACTTGGATCAAGATTAGCTTGCGGGGACCCTTTGTAAGTGTTCCTTCGTTCTTTTATCGCTTTTCGAGTCCGAAAGTCAATCTATGTTTGACTTTCTACGTTGACCAGTTTATGGTCAACGCGAAGTTCGTTTGAACTTCATAACGTGAGCATAATCACGATGGTTATAATCCCTAGTGGCTATACCTACTGATTACCACGTTATCTAGGCTCAGTGACGAGTCGTAGTTTCGGCCAAAATGCGCACTTACGCGTATTTTGTAACCAAACTACTCTAGGATATCAAAACTGTTTGTTTTGATATCAAAACTTATTTTCTAAACATGTCCATGTTTAGCTCGTCACTCTTTAGTTTAGTGCTTGTGTAGAGTCGTAAGTCAAGCGGACTTAACACCCGCTTAGACTTTCAAACACGACCCGTTTGGTCGATCTTAGGATCCGACCAAACATGTTTAGTGACCATAGTATTATAGGGAATAACCTTCCGAGGTTATACCTTATGGTCACCTAGTTTAGGTAGTTTTATGATAAGTAGTTTATATGCCTTAGGTAAATTACCAGAATACCCTTTTCATGTATAATTGGTAATTAAGCATATGTAACCTAAACTTTTGTCACATAACTGATTATGTAACATGTTTAGGCATATAACACTTGTCATAGGACTAGTTAGATATCTCGAACGCGCTTTTGCGCGCACGACCCGTTAAAGTAGCGTAAGCTACCTTAATGGGTCGCGATTGGTCAAAACCACTTAGGTTAGGTTTCAATTAGGATGTAGGCTTTGTTAAACCATATCACATGAGTTCCAACACTCATTTGGTTTACAAGACCTCATTCTGTCCGATCTTCCGATTTAGGCGTCTATTGTTTGACTAGTGGTTCGATTACTAGGTGCTGTTTGATTTCCCTGGTTTACTCGAGTTTGTGGAAGTACTATTGATTGAGGATACCTTGCACTACATGTGAGTACATAGTTCCCCTATTTTACTGTTTTCAATTGTTTTGGGGTGATTCATATGTACAAAATGTTTTCAAGGTTTAAACAATGATTTCAAAAACGAATAGAACGATTGATACTAAACTAATAACAATTTCAATAATGTGAACAAACTTGTTGGTTGTAGTTACATAACAAATGACATTCATTAATTTGGCCGAACCGACCAGTATTAGGTTATGGTACCATAGGATCCGACAAATCCCGTTATTTTACTACACCCATGGTTTTGTGTGGGTGTTGTGGGTAACGACTGAATCTGATGATTGTTAACTTACCCTTTGGAGGTTTGTTAATACGAGAACGATTGGGACGATGAACGAGTCACAAAGGTTTGAATGTGATTAACGAGACGACCATATATAAGTTTTCACAATTAAAACGAGGATGATTTGGGACGATTTGAACGAGTAAACGATTTGTAAACGATGTTAAACGATTTGGGTAAACGATTGGTTTTTGGGTAGTGTTTAGATAACGAGACGGGTGTAATGTAGTGAAAATATGGTAGATACGCCGCTGGTACTTCTTATATATAAGTGTTTTCAACATATTACATGCCGTGGCGTTATTTAGTTCACTTGGGTAAACGATAGTGAAACGATATCACACAACGATGTTTTCGAAGCAATATACGAGTTTTATTTACAAGTTATTATGAGATGTTTTACAATTTGCCTTACTAAAACAAATGTTTTTGGGTTAAGAATCATGGCTACGAGGATTTCTAAACCATAACCATCTTGATTTAAGTTGGTTAATTTAGTTGAAATATAATACTCTTTTCAAAACAAGGTTTTTAATAAAGTATTGCAACATTTAAAATAGCCATGAATCCGACACTCCTATAAAACCTATGTAGTCACCAGCATTTCTTTGCTGACTTTGTTTTCACATATGTTTCAGGGATTGATGCTTGATGATGATTACTAGGATGCATGAGTCACATAGGATCTGGACGAGGCCTTAGTGACATAATAACAATATTAGTCGATATGTAACTTGTTTGTTCTATGTTAAGACAATGTAAATGTTTAATATTCAATAAAATGAAACACTTTTGTATCCATGGTTATGAAACGATAATTCTGTTGCAACACGCCCCGACGTTTTCCGCCGCGCTTTGATGTTTTACGCGGTCGGGGTGTGACAGTTATCTAACAGTTTCTCATTGTAATTATGTAATCATTTCAAGCAATCAGGTTATTTATAAAGCTCAAGACTATCCCCATCATATAAACAATACACCTCCTTGACATGTTATCTAAGCCCTTAGATCATCGACTCATATTGTACCAGACATAATCACTATCATATGTAACAACACCAAACATTAGCATACTAATCGACCATCAACATATTCCTAACAAACTCTCAATTTCACATAGTTTCCTACACCTCATGCAGTTTCATTATATATATCATACATCCTTAACAGGCAACAATAAATCATTCAAGTTCAACACCCATGAGGTTCCACACGCATAATAAGCCATAGTCAGACAATAACTACATGATAAACACCATCTTTCGTCGGCTGGTGCATGTGACGAAACTTCCAAGTTTCATGAAGGTTGCATGTGACGAAACCTCCAAGTTTCGTGGAGGTTGCATGTGACAAAACCTCCAAGTTTCATCAACCACCTGTTTCGTCGTGGGCGTCATCAGATGGCTTGAGAACCTGCAACCCTAATTTCTTACAGTTCCAATTCACAACACCATCAACATTACCTTTTATGATTAGCTAAAACCCCACTTACCCTTTAATAATTTCATGATCATGAATCGCATACAAATAATTCAGTTAGCATGATTAGGCCAAACAACTGTTGCTGATTTATTGAAACCCTACACATCCTAAGCAATTGGTTGAGACCATCTTTATCTCAAAGTCAACAAATATTTAATATCAATTTAAAATCATCGATTATCATGCAAACAGTTAACACACATAACATCATATATAGCATAATTCTTAACAATAATCAAGCATCGATAACAATATGCATAAAAAGAGGATTCGATTTGCAATATAGTGAGATGATACTAACCGAAGGAAATCAAGATGCTAGAGGAACTCGAAGGAAAATCTTCACAAGAGGGGTGTTGCCGTCGGGTTCAAGGAGGAAGAAAAGAATATTAGGGTTTGTTATGTTTAGATCTAATGATATAACATGACACAGTTGGGCCACGAAGTGAATTGGGCCGAAGCCCTAAATGGCGAAACTCCCCTGGCGAAACACCTAGTGTTTCGTCGAGGCCCATGAGTGACGAAAGTCTCCCTTGCCACCATGTTTCGTCGTGTGTGAGTGGGTAAGTGTGGTATTTGCCATGCCATTACACAATGAATAATACTTACAGTTTCTTGTATCAGTCAATGAGCAATACACCAATCATTATAACATCACAATGCAGTAACACAATAACACCATAACACAGTACCAAATAACACAGTAACATAGTACCAAATAACACAGTAACATAGTATATCAATCATATATCAAACGTGCACAATTTTTACAATACGAACACAATTATGAAGACACTGGTGTAAAGCAAGTAACATGTCAAGGAAAGACCTTGAAAGTTCAAGTTGTCACATTTGATATAGAGATCCAGTGAAGGTTTGTATAGTATCGGGTTTCCTTTTTGTTGATCAAACAATGCAACTCTAATGATGTAAACTTGATTCCAAGTCACAGTCTTAGTAGATTATGGATTTCCCAAAGACTTTCATTATTAACGAGCTTGTGTTCAGTAATAAAATGGGATTTTAGGATTTTGTGGGTTTTTCACTTATTTGATGCTGATAAGTGTAGTGTTCGAAGTCTCTATCAATTGTTGGTTGGGTTATGAAGATTAGCAGATCAGAGCAACGAGGATGTTGTGCTAAACTATATTTGGATGGGATTATCGTTGAGATGGAGAAGCTTCAATGTTTGGTTTCAAGTTTGTTATTTCTCATGAAGAATGCAGTGTGGTAACTAGAGGATCGTTTCATTACTGCGCATACTGAATTGTTGATTGTGTTGGAGTTTTCAAGACAAAATAATGACTTATTTTAGATCGTTGAAAGACCGAGCCTTTATCATTTTCCAGTCTATAAAAGGATTAATCAGACGTAAAGCTAGCCCAGGCGAAGGTGATGGTGGTCGATCAAGTTTGAGTTTCTTACTAATCTAGATATGCTTATTCTAAGGGGAAGCCTAACGTAAAAGCTTCAAGGATTTGGTTTTGCTGCAAAAACTCAAGTCAAAATTTATGTTTACCTGAAGCATTAGTCAAGGGGGAAACCGTTGGCGCAACAGGATTGTCATCAAAAGATATGTGACTGAAGTTGCAGTCTATTCAACACACTATTCGACAACAATGTCTAAGGGAGAATCTGTTAGTGAATTTTGGTTTGTCCGTTGCTGTTTGAATATGCTTGATTGGTTATGTGTTGAATAGTGTGATTGAGGGCAAATGATTAGGCTAATATTTTAACCATCACTATATAAGCCTAATCATTGTATTTCATCATAACCTTTTTAGAACCTTAAGTGTCAGATCTTTGTGAGAGCGTGTGTGTAGGTTTGAGAGGAGATCACTGAGGTAATCCGCCTAATGTTGATGTAAACTCTTCCTAATATGAATTGAATCTTTGTTGACTGATTAATGTTTATCTAGCGAATCAGTTTTCATCTATCAAACTTACTTTTGTTTGATCAAATTCAACCAGATTTCGGTCCTAGCAGATACTTTTTTTAATAAAGTAAATTTCACTAGGGGGGATAGATTCTCTTTGATTAAATACTAACTTTGAATAGTCTAAATTGTATGAAACCTAACAATTATAATATGCAAGAAACGTAAAGACTTAAGGATTAGAAACATAAAAATTGATTTATAGAGGTTCAAGTGAATGTTAATTAATTCAGCAGACGTCCTCTCCCCAATTCTCCAATCGAGAGTTGCTCCACTACCAGTTTTCTTAAATAAAAAAAAATACCGCTACAAGAGTTTCACTAAGTAAGGTAGTAATCACCTAAGAACGTCTTACTAATATCAAGGTAGTGATCACCTTCTAAGTTTCACCCATATAAAGGTAGTGATCGCCTTATACGTGTCACTAATCTCAAAAGATAGCGATCACCTCTATCCCAACCCACTAACGATAGTGGTTCCCCGTTACAAATGTATCACTTTACAAAGCTAGTGATAACCTCACAAGTACAGCAATGTGAATGTATAAATTGAAGCATAACTTCTTCTTGCCTTCACCACTAATTCTATCTTGGTCCCAAATCTATTATCTTAATGTATAAGATAGAGTTATGGGGACCATGAAGTATAAAAGGAAAGAAATGAAACCCTAGCCCCCATAACTCATATTCTCCACCAATTCTAGAAAGAGAAATTTAGAGAGATAAAATAAAGAAAAGTGATTCAAGACAAGAAATCTCAGATATGGAAGTTGGAACCATGTAGTAAACGTTTAAAGATCATCACAACAACATTTTGATTGGATTTCAAGTAAGAATCGACATCTAAATCTCTATTTTTGTTAAAAATGAGGTTTTTGGGTTAGTTTGATAGTTACATGTTAAGGAGCCTAAAACCATAGACCTTGCTTCATGGATGATAGACTATTGTTTTGGACATAAAAAGTGTTTTTTTATTTTTAGTAATAATCTTTATTATGTAATTTGTTTAAAGTCATAAATAGTAGATGATAATATTTAAGAATTTCTTTTTTAACTTTTATTATTTTTATGATTTATGGCTGAAAATGGACTTAACCAGTTGAATCTCCATGTTTGTGACACTGGACCTTAAAATTGCGACACTCTAGAGTGTTGCATGAGTGTTTACGACACTCCTTGTGTCACTCCCGACAGCAGTTTTTACAAGTCCTAGCGCAAGTTACGCAATTGTGCTGCAACATTATGATGATGTACAACGACACTGTGTTGCAACACTAAGCTGTACTGCATCATTGTTCGTTGACAATACTCATTAGTGCGACATTGTCCAACGATACTAATAGAAAGTGACGATTTTCGCATGTACACTTTTACATAGATTGTGCGGCATTCATACTAGCGTAGGCGCTCTAGCACGAAGTAATTACCCGCAATTAGGTGAGTTTTAGACCCCTCTTTACTTTATTGTTTTGGGGCATTGTGCATTCTCGTTAAATACTTTAAAGTAAAGCATATTGTTTAAAGAACGTTTTCATAAAGAAAGTTATGGAATGATTTATGGACCCGAGGCGAAAGTTAAACAATTTTAAATGGTAATGTCATGAAAAGGACAACCGTAGGCTTACTATCTTGAAAAGCTCAAAGATTCCGAAGGTATGATTTGGTAATGTGAAAAGTGGACATTTTAATAGCAAGGTATAAGTGTCTAAGTAAGAACTAGTCGAAAGTTAAACAATTTTAAATGGTAATGTCATGAAGAGGACAACCATTAGCTATGTCTAATGGCACGAGTATGTGACAAAATTCTTAAGGATATTGGTAGGTGTTATGACGTGTAATATTAGCTACGACTAATGATATGATAGGTTAGCAATGACAAAAAGTATGGTATGAGTCGTTAGTCAAGATTAATGGTATGCTGTAAGACATTATCTAAGACTAATGGTATGTTATGATACATTAACTATGACTAATAGTATGATAGTAGTAATAACTATCGGTAGGATAAGAGCAATGCATTTGTTTTTTTCCGAATGATTGGACGGTTATGTAAATTATAGAATATATATATATAGTTCACAGTAATTGATGTAGCCGTAGGATACGTAATAATCTTATGGTAAAATATCCATTTATAAGGGGCAATTAATGCAAATCTGATAAGAATATGTATTATTAAAGGATTTTTTTTTGAGATTTGCAAGTAAATACATAAAAGAGAGTGTTTTGGACTTAAAAAAAGGTATAAATGGAATAACAGTTGAAGAGCAGAATACTGACATAGAAATCAAGAAGCTTATGACGCGTATCCGACCCATGGTTTATGGATTGTATATACTGCCAAGTGACTGAAGTACCAGATCTGCATTGGAAAGTGGGCAAGAGTTTATTCAGGAAGATTATGAGTCGTGGGCCTGACCAATGTACACGACCCATAAACAAGTTAAAGTTAGGGTTTGTTTTGTGTTATAAAGAGGATATGATTGGAAACCCTAAGAGGGGATGAAACTTATAAGAAACTTCAAAAAAGGGTTGTGAAGAAAGAAGAAAGGAGAAAGCAAAACAGAGAGAGGGAAAAGAGGACGCAATTGAAGATAGAGCACGGGGAAGAAGATAGCTAATTCCATGGGTCACTCACAATTTATAGTCTTTGATCTTTCTGTAATGATGATTAATTTGATACTTGTGTTGAATTTATTTGTCATGATTGGCTAAATTTATTATAATTGTCTTAAATGAGATGATACGATGTTTTGTTTGTGATTGATGATTGATTTCTTGCTTGTACGATTTTAGTAGTATAGTTTGGTTAAATTCTTGTGATGCATATGTGTGTATGTTAAGATTGGTTATGAAGTTAGTTGCGTGGTGATATTGAACTTTCTACGAGGTTAGGCATGTTTGTTTCAATATTTACTATCTCTAGGGTATATATTCATCCATTAGCCTAGGGCTTGAAACTTAGAAGGTAATAGATAACTCATCGTCATAATTGGTTTGACATATGTGCTACTCATGTGAAGCGTTCGATCAAAAGAATCTATAAACTAATTAGGGTTTTGTAAATACATCACCTTGGTAGTAGTAATTCGCTCGGCTCGTTAACTTACTTGAGCACTAGGCTAGAAACCGTAAGTTATAAGAATTCATACTGTCACTAGATTTATTGAATTAGGTCCAAAAGGTATGTCTATAGCCTTAACCCTAGTTTGATAAGACTAACCTTAGTCGACTCTAATCTATTTTATCACTTTATACGCCACAGGCAAGTTAAGTCTTGGAGTGGTTTAGTAGGATCGTCCATCATCAATCTAAGAAATTGTCGTTTATTCAAGTTTAGGATGGTTATACCTTCGCATCTCTTGGTAGTAATTCTTAGTAATTCAGGTTATTAGTTTTAAGTATTAATTTTCTTAGTTCATAGATTGCATATTAAGTAATGGTTTAGTACCGGTAGATTATACTGTCCACGGGTTGATACTTGGGTACTTTCCAAGACTATACTATATATTGATATGTACGCTTTCCTAGAACGCGTATAGTTAGTATTAGTTTTTTTATCCATAAAATTCAATTCTGTTCTATGTTAATTTAATTGTTACTATCTAAGCACGTCAAGTTTTGGCACCGTTGCCGGGGACACGGTACTATTAGGAAATACTTTGTTTTAGTAGTGTAGTTATTTTTATGTGATTTGTTTGCTTACTTACTTTCTTTGTTTACTTAAGAAAATATTTATTTATGCGTTCAACACGATCTGGTAGAGTAATAGAACTGTTTTCTACACCAGAGAGATCGATACCTAAAAAGCCCAAGAAGAAGAAGAAGGATAAAGTAGCGCTAATAGAGATTCCAATACAAACAAAATAAGAAGAATTGGAGGAGCTCGAAGCTTTAGCGATCATGGGGGAACCGGATACTGAACCTTCAATTTCGTGTCATATTTGACCTTCCACCATTGTTCCATCTAGTATCATTCGTCTTGCTACTCATGCATGGACATTCACAATCCATCCTTAGATCATATATCTTATTCAGACAAGCTGCTAATTTTCTAGACTAGAGGATGAGGATCCAAATGTATATATCAACATGTTCTTGCAACGTTACTATTCATTCAAGATTCATGGTCTTTCACCTGATGCAATCAAATTGCGCCTATTTCTGTTATCACTTGTTGGGAATGCTCGAAATTGTCTTCTCGCCCAAGAAGGTGGTTCCATATCGACCTGTGATATCATAGTTGATAAGTTCTTAATAAAACATTTTTCAACTTCTAAGATTAACAAGTTTAGAAACAAAATCCTCACTTTTCATAAACAAGATGGGGAGTTATTCACCAAAGCATAGGACCGATATAAAGAGATCATACACAAATGTCCTCACCATAGAGTGCAATCATGGTTAGTCTATCAAACTTTCTATGAGGGTCTATTCTTAGAATCAAGGCAAACCCTAGATACAGTCGCTAAAGGAGTCTTTGCAGACTTGACCCCAACTGCTACTTTTGTACTAATGGATAAGCTAGCTGCAAATGACTATGGACCTTCAAAAGTATCTAGCTTTGGGAAGAAGGCAGGTTTGTACCAAGTGGAAGATTATGTTATGCTGTAGGCATAGGTTGAAGCATTAACAGTAAAGATGGCCAAGCTGCTCGAGGAAGGAAGAGATGCAAATGGAAAGTGTAGGACATGTGGAGGAGAATGATATGCACAAAAAGCAACATATAAATTATATCAAATAAGGTACAAAATCAACCCTTTTATATACTAATGTTGGAAAAAGTGTATTTCTTTGTATACTTTTGATTTTCAGGAAAAAAAGAGCTTGAATGTACAAAAGGAACAAATTTACGGCGAAACCCAACATAAATACAAAGGAAGAAAAGTTGAGATATCATACCAACTCTCTGAGCTTTACCCTAAGACCAAAAACAACAAATCAGAGGACAAGCATGGGGTCGTGCCACCAAGGCATGGGGTCGTGCCCCTCTCAAGAGTCCATGAAGAAAAGACAAACAAAACCAGACAAGAGACACGGGGCCGTGTCTCATGGACACGGGCCATGGTCAACTCCCAGATATGCAAAATCTCCTATAATACAAGACCACAGGGCCATGCCTCTGACACACACGGCCGTGTGTGCATATGAACTGACACAGCTCATTAATGAAGACATAGAAGAAGAAGAAGACACGGGGGCCGTGCCCTTTGGGCATGGAGCTGTGTGAGAAGCCTATTTCCGGCTATAAATAGGGGTTCTTGGTTGAATTGCAATCTATCCCTTGGCAGCCCTCTCTCTCACTTCACCACCACTTCTCCACCATCCAACACCATCATCAACTATAATTGTTAGAGTTAGAGTGTGCAGTAGTCTCGAGATCCAAGATTGATAGTAAGAGTTCTTGCTAACCAATGGCTATGCTTGGCTAATCTCTTACATCACTTGGTGAAGATAAATCTTTTATGTATTACTTTTGATTTCCAAGTTTTGCTTAAATTTTTATTTGGGTATGTATTAATGACTTTAATAACTAGTTTTTTTTTGTATTGAAATTGAACTTTACTCTACCATCTCTTCATGTTTTGCTGATTCACTCATTCGTGTCTTTACGGTTTATATAAAGCACGTAAACTGCCTAGAAGAGGGTTAGAAGGGTGGTCTGGGTAAAGCACTTGCCTCGTTCAGTGTATAGATCCTGCGAGTACTTGATTCAAGCTTATTAGGACTTCCATTGAGGCAGATAGCATCAAATAAGGGGAAGTAAGAACGACTTGAATCCCTCTTAAACAAACTACTATTAAAACATTAAACCAGCCTTGTGGGACTGTATCCCTGCTGAATCAGAACAACATGGCCGAGGGTAGCATTGACATGCCACATTTTGCATTAATAACTTACTTAATTATCTTTCAATATTCTGGCCTTGCAGGTTTGTATCCTTGCTGACTCAAACCAATATGGCCGAGGGTAGCGTTGCCTCCATAAGAGGGGCTGCCACTATAACTAAGATAATCTCTTAAAAAAACCCAAAATGCGGAAATCATCAAAGGATTCGTAAAAGATAAGTTGGAACCAAGTGATTCTATGTAGTTTCTTGTTCTTTTAAATATTTCAATTTCTTTTTAATTTCTATTTAGTAAACATTTTTTTCTCAAAAATTTAGTTAGATTAGACGTTGACGATATGCCGGTATTAAAAACTCTTGTGTCCTTGGACGACCTCGGTATCTTGCTATCACTATAGTACGCCAAAAAGGGGTGCACTTGCCCTAGCGTGTTGTAGAGAGTGATTGTGTTATATCGTGTCTTATAAATTTAAGCTTCATAAATGAGTAAAAATGCTTAAAATATACTAAAATTATACCCATGCTCTGACACGTCAAGTTTTTGGCACCGTTGCTGGGGACGTAAGGATTGTAAGAAACTTTAAAATCAACGGCCTATTCATCCTTTTCAGTTTTTCTTTTTAAATTCTTCATCTTTTTTCCAAAAATTTTCAGTTATAGAAGCTTTACACAGGGCCATGCCACACCTGTCACGGGGTCGTGTCTAACTTACAGTAACTGAAAATCAACAAAAAAATTGTTCACAGAAGGCTCACACGGGGTCGCGCTTCATTTGACATGGGGCGGTGTTAAAAACGCCAACTATCAGATAAATCACAGTCCTGAACACGGGGCCATGCCTAATCAATGTGGGACATTGTTTACTTTCTGTTTTCACAAAAAATTTCTCTCGAGAGCCGTAATCTTATGGGTATTATCTAAACAATGGATTACTATATGGGAGATTATGACTACTATTATTATGATGATTACGAGGAACCATATTGTACCATATGCGGTGAATCCCATCCTGTACAAGATTGTTACCTCTTTTAACCATCAACCTCATACACAACATATGAGGAACCAAGGTTTGATCTCCCAAAGTCAAGCTTTGATTAGGAGACTCCACCGTTTGAAACATACGAGACACCACCCACTATCATCCCCGAAGCTGAAAGCCTCATACAAAGTCTCAAGAACTTAGAACTCTTGATCAAGAAATCTCGTACAAAAGAACCGACCATTTGTACCAAGGAGGTAATCATAGAACAGGTAAAACCTCAAGAGCCGATGAAAGAGGAACCACTAACAAAAAACTTAACACATAAAGATGAAAAACCGGACCTCAAGAAAGGTAAATTTCAAAGAGGAATAACAAGACCTCAAGAAATACACATTTTACAACCTTCTTTTTAAAAACATAGTTTGGTTCCATCTCATGCTAAGTTTTTAAAAGAGCTAAACACTATCAAAGAAATGGCAAGTATTAATTTAATTAGAGATCAAACTTCACTAATACAAGATGAACAAATTGAATTAAACATAAAACCGGTAACATGTTTTATTCAAAACATCTATATTAGTAACATTTCAATAGACAAAGATCTTTGTGTTAATATAATGCCTAGCTATGTATTCAAAAGATTAGGTATTGGTGATTTACTTCCAATCAAAATTCCTATCCTCTTGGCTAATCGAAAAATTAAACACGCTACAGGAGTGGTTGAGGATGTTCTTATTCAAACGCACCAAATGTTTGTACGAACCGACTTTTTCATCCTAGATGATGCTCCAGTCGTGTTGGGACAACCTTTCATAAAAACCTATCAAACTCTGCTCAAACAAAAACACCATAATCTTCCCACTAAACTTCGGGCCGGCAAACAAAACTTTAACATAAATACATCCATGAAATACCCAACAGGTAACAACGACCCGTTGTTGGAAGATGAGGTAGAACCACCAGATACAGAGGTAAAAGATGACCAATTCGCCGAAGAGGAAGCCACTACCGAACAAACCTTTTCAGCCATCGACCGTGATGACGAACCAAAAACTAAGCCATCTATTGAAGACCCACCTTCCCTTGAACTCAAAGAACTTCCGAAAGGCGTATAATACACATTCTAAGATAATAGAGGTAACTTTCCCGTCATCATTTCCTCGAATCTCACTTCTCTTGAAAAAGAAAAATTACTCAATCTACTCAAAAGACATAAACGTCATTCGCATGGAAACTAATGAACATCAAAAGCATTAGTCCTTCTATGTGCACACACAAAATCTTGATGGAGGACGACTACAAAGCAGTGATCCAACCAAAAGGAAGAGTTAATCCAAACGTGCAAGAAATAGTAAAAAAGGAAGTCATAAAACTCTTAGATGACGGACTTATTTACCCCATTTCCAATAGCCAATGGGTAAGTCCCTAATGGAAGGAGGAATGACGGTCATGACCAACAAAAAGAATGAACTTATACCAACCAGAACCGTCATCTGATGGAGAGTTTGCATCGACTATAGAAGACTCAATGAAGCCACAAGAAAAGACCGTTTTCCTTTACCCTTCATTGATCAAATGTTAGAGCGATTATCTAGTCACAAATTCTACTATTTTCTAGATGGATTTTTATTGCATAACCCTTTATTTATATCGAAGCTCAGAATACAAAACGGTTACAAATTGAAGCAAGTAACAATCGGAAAAGTCGGGTTGTTACAATAAGAGAGAACAATGGAGAAGAAAGTTATTCATCAAACGGTTGCGAAACTGAAGAAAATATGGAAATCTAAATTTTCAGATGAAGTTTCTACCCTGATGGAAATTTTGAAACTGTTTGATGATAAAAGAGATTGTGAATGGACTGTTATTTCATGTGTTGATGAATTTGGACAAATTAAATCTGTTACGCATAGGGTTCCAATTCAAAACTAATCAAGTTCATTTGCATGTACAGGATAACCAGCCTTCTAGAAAACGTCTATTCAGAAGAAGTGGTTGTTCGTGCAAAGTTTGAAGAGATGAAAGTTTGATTTCCACACAAACAAAATGATATTCTCGCGTTCGCATTCATAAAAATTCGTTGTTTGGGTAAAACGGAAGTTTTTTATTTTCGATTTCGAAAAAATGTTTTTAATTTGAGGGGGAGATTTTTTTTTTCAAAATTATCAAATTCAAGATTTCAGTCAAATTAAAGACATTCATTTGAAAATCATTTTCGACAGATAAAAATTTACAAAAAGCTAAAAACAATAGAAAATATTACAAATGTAAAAAAACATTGAAAAATGTTAAAATGAGATTACTTGTGCAAAAAAAAGGAAATGATAGTACATCAGTGGACTATCAGTATATGCTAAAGATATGTAATATTGAGAATGGTTAAACAATCTCACTAAAGATGTGTCGGTAGGCTCAAGTAGACTGGTAGTTTTGCCAAAACAATACAAACTTAAAGAAAAAGTCTAGTTCTTGTGGGAAACATGATTGAAAGCATATTACTTAGTTTTGTCCATCGTGACTGTGTACCTACTCGGTAATCGCTAAATGTTGTAAAGCATAAAAACTAGTCAGTTTGTGAACTTTCGCAACTTGGTGTTTCTTTTAAATCTTGGATCACCTCTGCGTATATGAGAATATCGAACTGATGGTTAAGATCTAAACAATTTCAATTTATTTTTATATCTTATTTTGTTTAAACTTTGGACTTTCTCTGCGTATCAAAAGATCTACCTGATTGTTGATTTTTAAACATTCTGTGTTATTTTCACACATATCACAATTGATGAAAGTTTAAAGGCATTACTTGAGTTAATGTATTACACGATGAGGGGATATGCTGAGATCGTGGGGGCCATAAGAACTTAGGGCAAATTAATGTACCTTAACGTATCAGTAAGCATTACAAAAGTTTTTAGATTGAGTTTGTGTTATATTGTGTTTTATAAATTTAAAGCTTGATAAATGACTAAAAGTGCTTAAAATATACCAAAAATTATACCCACGCCCAGACACGTCAGAGAACAGAAGGTGACAATATACCTATTTGAAGCTAAGGAGGAAGCATCCTACGTCAATAACTAAAATGGATTTCCAAACAGTCCATACAGTCAAACTTATACCCCTGCTTAGAGAAACCATCCTAACTTTAGATGGAAGCATTCTTCGACTTCTAGCCCTCCAGGATTCTATCAAAGGAGTACAATGGAAGACACAAAACCCGACTTGGAAGGCACAATGAAGAAATATATCTAAACATTGGGAAGGTGTTAGGAAAGTTAGTCCAATGCATGACTAAAAGGAAATCAGGGGGATTACCTTCAAATACTAAAGTGAATCCTAATGCTCAAGTTAAAGCAATTACCACTCGTAGTGGTATTTCCACACAAGACCCGGTTCCTAAAATAGTTACTCTTGAAAAAATAAACCTACTGAGCAAGGGGTTGAGGATGTGGTGAAAGAGGCACCTGCTTAAAAGGTTAAACCTACTGTGCTTGAATACCAACCAAGAATTCCTTATCCCGGCTAACTTAAAAAAAAAGATGGAAGAATAAAATTCAAAGTTTCTAGAACTTTTCAAAATCACATCAACATTCCGTTTATCGAAGCCATTGTGCAAATGCCAAATTATGCTAAGTTTCTCAAAACCCTACTCACTAATACAAAGAAAATGGGTGAAGTAGTAAATGTTCAGTTGAGTGAAGAATACTCAGTTGTGTTCTAGAATTAATTACCATAGAAGTTATCCGATCCTGGAAGTTTCACACTCCTGTATAAGATTGGACAATTAGTTGCAAGTGATGCATTAGCCAATCTTGGTGCAAGAGTTAATCTGATTCTCTACTCGTTTTTTGCTAAGTTAGGATTAGGTGAACCTTCATCTACCCGCATGAGCTTGTAGTTAGCTGACAGATCAGTTAAATAACCTCGTGGTATTGTGGAAAATATGCTAGTAAAGATAGGAAAATATGTGTATCCCGTAATTTAGTTATTTTAGACATGGATGCAGATTCAAAGATTTCTATAATTCTTGGACGTCCATTCCTAGCTACTGCTAGAGCTTTCGTTGATGTTTTCGAAGGCAAGTTAACTCTTCGAGTTAATGGGGAATTAACAGTTTTTAACATTAAGAAGCATTGGAATAACAGTGACGAGCTGAAAGAAGCATCTTCTCTTGTGATCAACGTCATACTTGAGAAAGAAACTAAGATGTCTTGGGAAGATGAATTTAAGGATGAGTTATGCCAGCTAAATTTTGATCTAAATGACACAATCTTTGACCATAGGAAAGACATCGAGGAACTAGAATGGTTGATCCATGGTAGGCCACCTGATCAAGATCAAGCCATAGTTACCGTCTTAGAGTAGGCAATGAAATCCACTATCGTGGCAGATGAGTGTGGGGATAATGAGCTTAACACAAAAATCTGGAATATTATCACAATCAACTCAGAAATAGAAATAAAACTTGATGAATACACTTTGATTATTGAATTGAAAGTTGCTAAGATAAAGTCCAGAAATTTTAATAATTCCAAAAGGATTGGTTTAAGATAGAAGAAGAACGGAGTATAAAGGAAGCTATTTATTTCGAGATAGTAGTTGTAACACCTCGAAAATTCGTGTTTAATGAAATAACGACACGTGTCATTTAAGACAAAAGTGATATAAACCCGGATATAATTAAAGATGTACGACGGGATTTAAAAGTGTTGTCATGTTAATTTTACACCTCTGAACGACCTTATTATGAATCCCAAGACTAATAAACATCTAGTGTATATTCAAATTCGGGGAATCATAGCAACAATTGATTCATAATTGAAATGGTGGACTCCTATGAAGAAAAAGCACGGTAAACCTTCTTTAACGGCACTTTCTTTTGGATTTAAAGAAACATATCATAATGGTAGGGTATGTAACTGTTCAAGGCACATTTTAGAGGCCCCATATTGTTAAAACAAGTCCCAAATTCGAAACCCACGAGTTGCCCTTTCAAAACACCAAAGATCAACAACTTTTTGGCTTCAGCAGATGGCTTGCGCACCGCAAGCATGTCCCTTACGGTGCGCAAGCAGTTGCCCAACGACAGAATTCTTGCTGTTTGCTGTTTAAACGCATGGAACTGACTTTAAACGATTCTCCTCATCTTTATTGACCCCTAAACAATCCCTAAACATCTAGGGACACTTGTGGGAAGGTTATGGTCAGTAGTAGACTTATTTGTCAACAATTTGTGGAGTCTTGGTTACTATATAAAGCTCCTAAATGCAACACTTTGATCATTCATTCCTCAAACAAATTCTGATCAATTGTGGAGCATAAGAGCACCTTCCAGGCCTTCCTAATCGACCATTAGACACTTGTAAGTTTGCTTAACTTTTTAAATTGAGTTTAGCTTAGTTATTTAGCTAAAAGTCAAACCGTCGTAATTACGGTTTGACTTCGAGATTAATTAATAATGGCTCAGTCAAATCTCGAATTAAAAGTACCTTTAAGTAGGTAATTATGTGGGTAATAAACTCTTAAAAGGGTTCCCCCTGATTCCCACTCTAACTAGGTCAAATGTCGGGTCAAACTCATTATTAAAAAGTCAACAGGATACTTATTTTCTAATTTAAGCATGATTAGCAATGTAGAATACATATAACCTGTTTGATCATTAATATAACTTGGTAATGAATGTAAGAACATGTCTAAACATGTTCAACCCGACAATTTTCAGTAGAGACCCGGTTCGGAACCGAAAGTCTCATAGTTTGACTTTCGCTTTGACTTTCAGTTCTGACCCGTTATGGTATGTTTTAGAAATGCCTTAGAGCTTTATTTGGACCAGGTTACATGCTAGTATAACCCTCTGTGATTATACACCTTGGTTCATTAGTTAACCAATTAATACGCATGATTCCGTTAATTGCTCATATGTTAACCGTTATGCCCTTTTCACCTTAAAACGTGATTTTTGAAAATATAAAAGAGTAGAAACCTTAGTTACTGATATTTAAACTTGCATACAAAATTTGACATCAGTTTGAGGTGTAGATTAAGAGTTATGCTCGTTAGCGTAAAATGAAAGCTTTATGTTAAACATACTTTTTGGTATCAAACTTCATACCCACTGATGTGATATATTATTTTGGGATTTTTGAAGATTTTTAATTAATTTTAGGCTGAGCATAACTTATAGTCGTAGGCTTAATCCGGTAATTGTCGGTTTTGTCCTTACGTGCCATAAAATGAGTTTTACATATCTAAACAACTCCAAACCTTTTGCTACTGATTCTAAATGATAAATAAATTATTTTAAATCCTCTGGAATAATAAAAATATTAGATTTCTATATAAAACCCGGAAACGGCTTCTAATCGCCTTTTTAAGCGTTTTTAACGCATAGTATGTACTAATACTAATTTAAACATACAAAGGGTGATACCTACTGATATTTGAGGCAAATTATAATATTTTAACAGTAAGCAAAAGTTGTTTAACTCAGACTTCAGTTTTGAGCTTTACGGCTTATGTGAAATTACCAAAATGCCCCTACGGTGCATAGTTTGGTTATAATTGATAAATTTCACATATATACAATAACCTACTAATATAACTTAGCAAATTGATTATCTTTGCTGATTACATCAGACCTGTAACTTAGGATATTACTTAAACTCTTTTATCACCTTACAAATGACCAAACTACCCCTACGTGGCATAGTTTGTGTTTAAATTCATTTCGGGCATAATAAATGATATCTTACCGATGTCACAACATATGTGGAGCATATTAACTTAGGAAACCTGTAAATGGCTCTCATTATTACCCGTTACGCTTATTACGCGTTCGGTTCGGTTTATGTAACTAGTTTACATAAATTAGCCGAAACGGGTCAAACCTTATCGGTTTTATCTCAAAATCCAGAATGTGTATAATATACCCATATTAAACAAGTCTTCATACTTGTCGGGTCTAAAACACATTCTATCCGGTCATCGCTTAATCGTGCGTACGAACCGTATCTTTGAAACTAACCGGTCTAAGCTTTAGCTTAATTAAAGACCCGTTAGGATTCTAATAGGTTATTATAAACCTTCGTTCCAGATTAGGAGTACCAGTAAAAGCTACTTGCATTTGCTTATTGTGATTATTACATTGCTCAGGTAAATACTTTTAACTTATTTTCCCTATACGGGCTTGGGTTACGGTATATAATATACCGCTTGATCGGGCATCAAATCTTCCATCGTTGGGTGGTTAATTGAATAATTTGATCGGCTCATTTAAACAGTTTTGTTTACTTAAAGCCTTTGGGGGGTTAATGACCATGTCCCGGATATCCTTGGCATCATTCATGAAATGGCCACGACCTAGGCACGGGGTGTAGGCGTACACCTGACAGCTGCATATGTAAAAATTGGTATTCCACCTTAAGGAATCAACCTTGTGGGCATTATACCTGTGGTGTGTCTATTGATCTTTAACCCGGTACGTTCGGGCTACTGAACGCATAAGGAACAATTCGTTCATAAGATTATATATTTAAATAATTCTCCCAAGTTAAATAAAATGTTTATGCCATGTGCATCCAAATAAATTTTCAATCATTTTCTAAAATGAGTCAGTTGATTGTATTTACTAGTGTAAACTGACGTATTTTCCCAAAAAGATTAAATGCAGGTACTAAGCGTAATTGGCTGGGATTTCTCCTTAGCATCGATTGAAGTCTCGCAAGCTTAAGATGCCTACCGTCTGTTGAACTATTATTTATTTTTGATCCTTCTGTGGACAAACATTCAACTGTTGTGATACACGATATTACAAACATTATTAAAGTTGAATCATATTTTCTCATTTGCTTCCGCTGTGCATATTTATATATTGTGTTGTTTGACTATTATGTTGCCAACCACGTCACGATACTCCCCTACCGGGCCCACCGGTGACACGTGGAAATCGGGGTGTGACAGGTTGGTATCAGAGCCAACATTGAGTGAATTAAACACTAGCCTTTTGTGTTTAATCTCAATGACACAATTGCACATTTCTAAACTTTCGAGTCTAGACATATAACATAGGACAAATTCTATTTTGTTTGTGTTGCCCTTTATTTTATATATATATTTTTGTTGTATCTCATGTTATATTGACAGGATTGAAAATGCCGCCAAGATTCTTTCGACGCAGAGGACGAGGTAAAGGGCCAATCACTGCCCCCAATGACGACGAGGCAGGACCTTCGCATATGCGAGCTCCTTCTGCCACCGAGAGTGACGATCCGCGACAGAACCGGAGGAACCCTTTCGAGCCGGCTAGACGGTCGGTTTCACACAGTTCGACACCTCCCGTTCCTAACCCTTATGGGCCACAGCCGGAGTATGAGCCCAACAACCCTCAACCCTCCTACATACCTTTACAGCGATCCTTATCGCACAACTCTTTTGGAGACCCCACACCTGTTTTCAGGGGCCGGTTTAACCCGGCAAACTTCATACCAGAACCAATGGGTTTCAACCCATTGGGGCCAGAGGATCATTTCTCTGGCGATCATGCGTAAGATATGGACGAGGATACGGACCCCGTCGAGCCAGCGAGTGGTACACCGAACCATCCCATAGAGATCTCGGATGGATCTTCTTTTCATGGATCACCCTACGGTGGTCCAGACAGCTTTCAGGCGCGGTTTAACCGGTGCGAGTTGTACTACACACCTTCGCACCATTCAACACCCTCACATCATTCGTTGCGTCATCAGCAGCCTCAGCAGCAGCAGCAGGATCCCTCTGTGGATTCACGGTTTGTGGCAGCCACGCCACCGCCTCCACCACCACCAGTCAATCAGGCACCTCCAGAACCACCGAGGCGTAGGAGGTCAGGCGCACGTATGTCTGCACGAGCGGGGGATTTCCATTTTAGCTCCCCACGCCAATCAAGTGGCAGCCATTATCCGCCACTTCAAGAAGATCCACAAATGGGTGGACCTTCAAACCCAGCAGCGCAGCAGCCACCACCGATGGGTTTTGATAACCCAATTCCGGCATACACGGGTTCCATGGCGTATAACCCGTTTGAACAACCAGCTCACACCAACTACGGTTACGCTGAAGCCGACCCATACATGGTAGCGGCCAATTATAACACCCAAGGACCGTATGGAGATCCGTGGGGAGTAGGTTACCCAACTCATGGGTACCCAATACCTCCAAGACCTATTATCCGGCAACAATCGCAGCCGCCAAGGTTCTCCCCACCAGAGCGTGAAGAAATTCTTCAGAGGTTGGATCAAGTGGAGCGAGACTTTCACAGGGAACGAAGGGAGCGACAAACTTTCTTCCGAGGATTGACAAGCCTGATAAAGGGGAAGAGCAAGAAGGACCACTGAATCCTTCCATTTTTTGTTGTAAATTTCCTTGTATCAGTTGAGCCCCTGCGTGGGCCAGTCTTGCAGTTTAAACCCCTGCGTGGGTATGTATGTTGTTTATTTTGACCCCTGCGTGGGTCTATCTTTCTGTTAACCCCTACGAGGGTATGTTATTGTTTAAGTCCCTGCGTGGACTATTATGTTATTAAGCCCCTACGTGGGTATGTTTGTTATTAAGCCCCTGCGTGGGTAAGTACTTGTTTAAACCCCTGCGTGGGTAAGTTTGTTTATTGAAAAGACCCGTTTAGGGCAACGTGTAACCTAATTATAATTAATGGAATGTTTAAATTTATAATTTCATTCTTGCCATTTTGTGCATAAATAAATTATATATGAAATAAATAAATCAAAATCATTCATTTTAAAAATATATCTGCCTATTTAAAAATTTAACTAAGAATCTTAAGAGTGAAACCTAGCCTTCGGGTCAATTAAAAGACCGGGCCAAGATGGTAAGACCTGTTAAAAAGATTCAAATCCCAGTTAACATCTGAAAAACATGTTAACACTCCTGGCAGATGTGATTCATTTAAAATTACACACGTTATTATTATATAAGGATCTTTTCAAAGATCCGAAAACCCAAATATATGATCTCTGAATCATGGGTTAAATCATCAATTAAGATGATCATATTTGACCATACGTGGTAATATGGTGCCTACGGACCCTGCTCATTTCCATATGAGCCAAAAGACAGTGGTAACTATGATTCCCTGTCAGAAAAAGGTAATGAACTATGATTCAAACCTTCATGCCTTGATTCTCTGAAATCATGGCTTATAATCTAAATTGTCCATGTGACTAGGCCTTTTGTGTTATTAATAAAACTATTGTTGTTTTATAATTAGGATAAGTTATATTAAAATCCTAAATAAATTTGATTAATGAATTAACCAAATATGGTCTCTGTTTACCATGGTTAATGAATTACCCTAAGGGGCAATTCCATAATAAACTCCCAAATAAACTATTGTCCTTGTTTTCTGTAGCAGTTCAATTAAAATGGCTAACTCAGACGAGATAAATAGTCATCCAGTGGAGAACAATGATAACGCCCGGATTACATTAAGCGTTGGTTGACGACGCTGTTACAAAGGCTTTAGAGCGGCAATACGAAGATTATAGTGGGACTCGAAGTAGGACCATATCTAAACCGCATTCGAAGCCACCTCCCAAGAAAGATGATGATAGACTCTCCTCAAACCACAATAGTGCTCCATCTCAGCAGAATGTACTGAAACAAGAACCCCGTACTAAGGGTTGCTCTTATAAATACTTTGTCTCGTGTAAGCCACGGGATTTTACTGGGGAAAAAGGAGCCATTGACTGTATGACATGGCTAGACGAGATGGACACAGTTGTGGATATCAGCGGATGCGCTGAAAGGGATATAGTCAAGTTTGTGTCGCAATCTTTTAAAGGCGAAGCTTTAGCCTGGTGGAGGTCGTTGATTCAAGCCACCGGGAAGATCCCATTGTACAACATGTCTTGGGAACAATTTACTGCCCTAATCAGGGAAAATTATTGCCCTCAGCATGAGGTGGAGAAGATAGAGTCTGATTTTCTATCGTTGGTGATGACAAACCTTGACTGTCAAGCTTACCTCACGAGCTTCAACACAATGTCCCAGTTGGTTCCATATCTGGTGACCCCGGAACCAAAAAGAATAGCTCGTTTTATCGGAGGTTTAGCCCCCGAGATAAAGGCAAGCGTGAAGGCCTCTAGGCCAGCTACTTTCAGATCAGTAGCAGATATATCCTTGTCACTCACTCTGGATGCGGTCAGGCAAAGATCGCTGAGGAACAAGGATGCTGAGAAGAGAAAACGTGAAGATGATAATTCACGTAGGTCAAACAAGAAGCACCGTGGAAATGGTGACAACAAGAAGGGATCTGAGTCAAGGAAAGATGGGCATCAGTCTGGTGAAAAGCCCAAATGCAAGATTTGCAAGAAACCGCACTTTGGAAAGTGCAGACTCGAGTCGAACTCGCAGACTCAGTCAAAAGCCTTTGCTTGTGGTATATGCAAGTCCAAGGATCACAAAACCTTGGATTGCAAAAAGCTGAAGGATGCAACATGCTACGGTTGCAATGAGAAGGGGCACATTAGAACCAACTGCCCTGAGTATGCCAAGAAGCCTGAAGAGGCCAAGAAGACCAACGCTAGGGTCTTCAGAATGGACGCAAAGGAAGCGGTTCTAGACGATAACGTGATCACAGGTACTTTCCTTGTAAATGATGTTTATGCACGAGTACTTTTTGATTCAGGCGCTGATAAGTCTTTCGTAGATCATAAGTTTTGTAAATTATGAGGTAGAGTTAGCAGATGGCACCATAGAAACTGTCTCCACTATTTTAGATGGATTTGTTATATCCATTAAGAACCACTCTTTTCCTCTGTCTCTACTTCCCTTTAAGTTGGCCGGTTTTGACATAGTTTTGGGTATGGACTGGTTATCTCATAACCAGGCCCAAATCGTCTGCAACAGAAAGCAAGTGGTGATTAAGACTCCGTCTGGTGAATCACTTACCATTCGGGGAGATACCCAGTATGGGCTGCCTGAGCAAGTGACTATGCTCAAAGCTTCAAAGTGTTTAAAGAGGGGTTTGTGTCATCTACATGGCACAAGTGATTATTGATGAGCCTAAACCGAAGATATAAGACATCCCCGTCATTTCTGAATACCCTGAAGTTTTTCCGGAAGAACTACCTGGTTTGCCACCAGATAGGCAAGTGGAATTCAGGATTGATATCATCCCTGGAGCAGCACCTGTTGCTAGAGCGCCTTACAGGTTGGCACCAACAGAGATGAAGGAATTGAGAGCACAGCTGGATGACTTGCTAGCTAAAGGTTTCATTAAACCTAGTTCGTCTCCTTGGGGAGCGCCAGTCTTGTTTGTCAAGAAGAAGGACGGATCGATGCGTCTGTAAATCGATTATCATGAGCTTAACAAGGTCACAATAAAGAATAGATATCCTTTGCCCAGGATCGACGATTTGTTCGATTAGTTACAAGGGGCAAGTTATTTCTCGAAGATTGACTTGAGGTCAGGCTACCATCAACTGAAGGTTAGAGATGAAGACGTGCATAAAACTGCATTTAGGACTCGTTATGGTCATTACGAGTTCCTAGTGATGCCTTTTGGGCTCACTAATGCACCGGCCACGTTCATGGATCTCATGAATCGCGTTTGCAAGCCGTACTTAGATAAATTGGCCATCGTTTTCATCGACGACATCCTCATTTACTCTAAGAACCAAGCTGACCACGAGAAACACCTTCGCTGTATTCTTAAGCTTCTACATCATGAGAAACTCTACACCAAATTTTCAAAGTGTGAATTTTGGCTTCGAGAAGTCCAGTTCCTTGGACATGTGGTCAGCGAGCGTGGTATCCAAGTGGATCCCGCTAAAGTTGAAGCAGTTATTAACTGGCAAGAGCCAAAGACGCCTACAGAGATTCGTAGCTTCCTGGGATTGGCAGGATATTACAGGCGTTTCATTGAAATTTTTTCAAGGATTGCTGCACCCCTAACTTCCTTGACTAAGAAGAAAGTAAAGTTCGTTTGGGGCCCTAAGCAGCAAGACTCCTTTGATATCCTAAAGCAGAAGTTGAGCAACGCTCCTGTTCTGACATTGCCAAATGGAATAGAAGATTTTGTGGTTTACTGCGATGCGTCGCACACTGGCATGGGGTGTGTGCTTATGCAGAAAGGCAAGGTTATTGCCTATGCTTCAAGACAGTTAAAGGTGCACGAGAAGAATTACACCACCCATGACTTGGAGTTGGGTGCCGTTGTATTCGCACTAAAACTATGGAGGCATTACTTGTATGGTATCAAGTGTGTGATCTATTCTGATCACAAGAGCCTTCAACATCTATTTAATCAGAAGGATTTAAACATGAGGCAACGCCGTTGGATGGAAACTTTAAATGATTATGATTGTGAAATCAGATACCATCCCGGCAAAGCGAATGTAGTCGCCGATGCCTTGAGTCGAAAGGAGAGGGTGAAACCCATCCGAATCAATGCCAAACGCATGGAGATAAAGAACATTTTGACTGAAAGGTTGTTAGCTGCACAGAAGGAAGCTGTGTTGGAAGCTAACTATCCTAACGAAAAGCTAGGGGTAACTGAGGAGCAGTTAACTCTTAGCAAGGACGGAATTCTAAGATTAAATGGACGAATATGGGTTCCAATTTATGGAGGACTTCGAGATGTCATCCTCCAGGAAGCCCATAGTTCCAAATATTCCGTTCATCCTGGAGCTGATAAGATGTACCAGGATCTAAGGGCAATTTATTGGTGGATAGGCTTGAAGAAGTCTGTAGCCACCTATGTAGCTAAATGCTTGACTTGTGCGCAAGTCAAAGCCGAGCATCAGAAACCGTCAGGTTTGCTACAACAGCCTGAACTTCCTACGTGGAAGTGGGAAATGGTAACTATGGATTTTATCACCAAGTTACCTAAGACAAGGAAAGGCAATGATACGATATGGGTGATTGTTGATAGACTGACTAAGTCAGCTCATTTCCTACCCATTAAGGAGACTTACAGCTCCGACATGTTAGCCCAACTATACGTAGATAAGATTGTAGCTTTACATGGCATACCTGTGTCTATTATCTCTGACAGATATACTAGATACACGTCACATTTCTGGAAAAGTTTCCAGCAATCTTTGGGCACACGTTTGAATTTCAGTTCGGCTTACCATCCTCGGACGGACGGTCAGAGTGAGCGTACTATCCAAACATTGGAAGACATGCTACGTGCATGTGTAATTGATTTAGGTGGTAGTTGGGATAAACACCTACCATTGATTGAATTCTCCTACAACAATAGCTACCATACCAGCATCAAGGCTGCACCTTTCGAGGCCTTATACGGTAGAAAGTGTAGAACGCCTGTTTGTTGGGCGGAAGTTGGAGATGTCCAATTATCAGGACCAGAGATAGTCTTTGAAACGACGGACAAGATTGTCCAGATTCGTGACCGTCTCAAAGCTACCCGAGATAGGCAGAAGAGTTACGCAGATCCAAAGCGTAAAGCTTTTCACTTCGAAGTAGGTGACAAAGTTTTACTCAAAGTATCACCCTGGAAGGGAGTGATGAGGTTTGGTAAGAAAGGCAAATTAAGCCCGAGATACATAGGACCGTTAGAAGTCATCGAACGTGTCGGATCGGTTGCCTATAAGTTAAACTTACCTGAAGAGCTCAGTGGGATTCACAATGTGTTCCACATCTGCAATCTGAAGAAGTGCTTCGCTGATGAATCACAGGTAGTACCGCATACAGATGTGCATATAGATGAGAGCTTGAAATTTGGGGAAAAACCATTGTCGATTGAGGATCGACAGGTGAAGAAGCTTCGAAGGAAGCATGTGCCTATTGTAAAGGTCAAATGGGATGCCCGTAGAGGTCCCGAGTATACGTGGGAGGTTGAATCCACCATGAAAGAAAAGTGCCCTCAGTTGTTTCAGTAAATCTCGAGGTCGAGATTTCTTTTAAGGGGGTGAGGATGTAACACCTTGAAAATTCGTGTTTAATGAAATAACGACACGTGTCATTTAAGACAAAAGTGATATAAACCCGGATATAATTAAATATGTACGACGGGATTTAAAAGTGTTGTCATGTTAATTTTACACCTCGGAACGACCTTATTATGAATCCCAAGACTAATAAACATCTAGTGTATATTCAAATTCGGGGAATCATAGCAACAATTGATTCATAATTGAAATGGTGGACTCCTACAAAGAAAAAGCACGGTAAACCTTCTTTAACGGCACTTTCTTTTGGATTTAAAGAAACATATCATAATGGTAGGGTATGTAACTGTTCAAGGCACATTTTAGAGGCCCCATATTGTTAAAACAAGTCCCAAATTCGAAACCCACGAGTTGCCCTTTCAAAACACCAAAGATCAACAACTTTTTGGCTTCAGCAGATGGCTTGCGCACCGCAAGCATGTCCCTTACGGTGCGCAAGCAGTTGCCCAGCGACAGAATTCTTGTTGTTTGTTGTTTAAACGCATGGAACTGACTTTAAACGATTCTCCTCATCTTTCTTGACCCCTAAACAATCCCTAAACATCTAGGGACACTTGTGGGAAAGTTATGGTCAGTAGTAGACTTATTTGTCAACACTTTGTGGAGTCTTGGTTACTATATAAAGCTCCTAAGTGCAACACTTTGATCATTCATTCCTCAAACAACTTCTGATCAATTGTGGAGCACAAGAGTACCTTCCAAGCCTTCCTAATCGACCATTAGACACTTGTAAGTTTGCTTAACCTTTTTAAATTGAGTTTAGCTTAGTTATTTAGCTAAAAGTCAAACCGTCGTAATTACGGTTTGACTTCGAGATTAATTAATAATGGCTCAGTCAAATCTCAAATTAAAAGTACCTTTAAGTAGGTAATTATGTGGGTAATAAACCCTTAAAAGGGTTCCCCCTGATTCCCACTCTAACTAGGTCAAATGTCGGGTCAAACTCATTATTAAAAAGTCAACATGATACTTATTTTCTAATTTAAGCATGATTAGCAATGTAGAACACATATAACCTGTTTGATCATTAATATAACATGGTAATGAATGTAAGAACATGTCTAAACATGTTCAACCCGACAATTTTCAGTAGAGACCCGGTTCGGAACCGAAAGTCGCATAGTTTGACTTTCGCTTTGACTTTCAGTTCTGACCCGTTATGGTATGTTTTAGAAATGACTTAGAGCTTTATTTGGACCAGGTTACATGCTAGTATAACCCTTTGTGATTATACACCTTGGTTCATTAGTTAACCAATTAATACGCATGATTCCGTTAATTGCTCATATGTTGACCGTTATGCCCTTTTCACCTTAAAACGTGATTTTTTAAAATATAAAAGAGTAGAAACCTTAGTTACTGATATTTAAACTTGCATACAAAA
>JARYGA010044617.1:0-55798 GCA_030545235.1 Helianthus tuberosus
GCACTAGACTAAAAGTGACGAGCTAAACATGTTTAACTAAGTTAGAAAACAGGTTTGATATCAAAACAAAGTGTTTTGATACCCAAAAATAGCTTCGTTGCAAAATACGCATAAACACGTACTTTGACAGAAACTTTGACTCGTCAGTTCGACTAATCGACGTGGTAATCAGTAGGTATAGTCACAAGGGACTATAACCATCGTGATTACGCTCACGTTGCAAAGTTCAAACGAACTTTGTGTTGACCAAATCATGGTCAAAGCAGAAAGTCAAACACTGTTTAACTTTCATGCTTGAAAAGCATAAAAAACATGAAAGATGCTTACAAAAGGTCCAAGCAAGGAAGAATTTGATCCAAAATACCCAGGTATGAAGTTTTTAACTTCAACTTAGAGCAAATTCAGATCAAATGTGTGAGAAAAGTGAATGAAACAAGTGGGTATTTATAGTAAGTCTTGAGTTTACAAGATCTTGACAAGTGTTTTTGCAAAAATCAAGGCTTAAATCTCACCATACACTTGTGCCCATAGATTACAATACAATTGGAGTTCAAAAACAAGCTCATTGTATCCAAAAACCATGTTGAAATTGCAAGAAATCAGCTGCACAAACCATATTCAATATTTCTGATTTGGGCATCAATTGTGCCTTGCGAAGACTCACACTGAGTCCTTCGCGCCCCGCCTAGACTACTTTGACAGATTGTCAAGTTTAGTCCCTGCAAGTCCAAAACTTTGATTTTGATGCATTTTTGACGCTTTTAAGCCCCGTTAACCCAATTTCAAGGCTCTACAATGAAGTTAAAGCATAGGGAACATGAAATATGCTTGAAAACATCTCAAATGTCGGTTCGTTTGGTCGTACAATTGCGTTATTCGGTTAATTACGACGAAAACTCGAACGGACGCGAAAACGATCCAAATTTCTCGACGGATGGTATTTTCGCATTCCAATCACTAAAATAAAATATTTTAATGATTACAAAAATTTTCGGATGTCCGGATATGTTCAGCACGTAAGATATGTGCGAAAATGCAAACTTATGCACTTTTTGACGCTTTTAGTCCCTATTGATCAAATAAGTTGATTTTCGCATACCAAACCCCTAAAAGACTATTTCTAAGCTATGTAAAGGATATTTAAGGTATGTTTAGCTTATGATCAAGTTCCGGAATGTTCGTTACAGTACGAATCAGTATACTTTCGTAGTTTGACACAAATAGTCCCCGCGATCGAATAAACTTATTTTCGACACACCAAACCCTCCAAAACTTATTTCTAAGTTATGTAAAGGTTATTTAAGGTATGTTAAGCCTATTTACTATTCTGGAGTGTTTGTCACGTTAAATTGATTACGTTTACGCATCAGTTTGCGTATAACTTTCTAGAATGCGATTTAAAGCTTGAAATCGAACTCGAATCAAATCGTAAAATCGTCAAACACAAATACACACATATAACACCAAAACACATCGTTTTATTGATAATTGATATTGTTTTACATCGTACATCGTTTACAGAGCACAATTGTCACAATTTACATGAGGATGATCTATTGATCTTTAACATTTTCATCTTCTCATCTTGCTAGATTATGTCTTTAATCACTATCTAGCAAGATTATATGATGATCAACATCAAAAACATGAGCAAACAACATTCAACAAGCATAAAAACACATAAACATCATGATTTCTTATGTATTTAGTCTTATGTTCAAGTTTCAAGTTCAAGATTCTTAGTATTCTTTAAGATTAACAACTTGTATCTTCTTTTAACCACCAAAATACGATTTAAAATGAAGTGTAGAGTGTTCTTACTACTAGCTCAAGGCTAGGGATGATCACTAGATGTAAATGCAGTGGATAAAAGCACAAGAGAAAGGTCCTTCAACTTCCACAAGCTCCAAGCTTCCTTATACACCTTCTAGCACCTTTGTATATATGTAGATTGGATTGAAGATGATTGAAGATGATGGTTGTATGGTGGGTGGTTCTTGGCCGTGAGTGAAGGAAAGGAGAAGAAGAAAGATGGTGTTGGTTATGTTGTGAAGAAATGAGAATGGTTATGATCTTAAGGTTACTTATAATACTTCCACACTAGTTTTATCTCATGGTTTATATGTTTAGTAAAGAGAAACATGATCTATTTTAATAACAAAATAAAATCTCTAGTGGGGCCCTTGTTGGCCGTGAACTAGGTGGGGGGGGGGGGTGTGTCTAGATTAGGGGTTAACCATAAGTTAGATTTCATGGTTAAAATTCAAGTATCTAGTTAGGTGTTTAGTTATTATATGTTTATATAGTGTGTTATGATGTTCAGGGACCATAACTAGCTTGGTAATGTTAAAACAATGCTTCTAGTGAAAATTTGGTATTTCAGGTAGTGTCCGGTTGTTCGGTTGGTTACTGGTTTGTTAAGGCGCTAATTTAGTGAGCTTTATGTTACCTTTGTGACAGTTTTGATTCCCGACACTTAGGAAAGCATTCAGGACCATTTAACCATATTTCTGCATGATATTAGAGTATTTAAATATTGAATTTTGCTGATTTCTGCAGAATTCTGCAGTTTATGTGAGTTTTAGTCACTTTTCGGCACTTATTCTATCTCTAGGAAGGCATTTTTGTGATCCTTACTTTCCTACACACTACACTAGTGTAATACTTGGTTTCTGGCTCATTCTGTGTCTCAATACAATGTCTGTCTATGTACTGAACTCCGTCAGCATATTTCTGATTTATCTGATAACTGTGCTAACTGTGTTTCGCGCATCATTTGAACCAACAAAGTTTGCATGCAATAATGATATGTCATTTGCGATATATGATGCACATGTATGTATATGGAAATTGTCAGAAAGCAATTCAAGTACTGATTGTAATTCAGCACAGTCATTAAACACTAATCATTGTTTAATAATTGTACGGATACCCGGAATTTTGACAGTTGTCACATTCTCCCCCTGTTCAGAAAATTTCATCCTCGAAATTTAAACTACGTTAACTCCTTAGGGTTACGTTATGCGTGTATGGATATGAATAATACCAAAGTAAATAACCATAAAACCGAATCAAGACCTAATGAATCAGGTGAATCCAGGGACATATTACAACAATTGGAACCCATCGGTTAAAGTTACGTGTTTCAGAATTTGATGTCAAAGGATACGAGACGTACAGATGTATAATCTGGTGTGACTTAGTTAACAGGGGTTCAATAAAAGTAGAGTTTTGACCGATAGAATTCCAAATTATCATTTACAATATGCAAATGAGTTCTAGCAACAATAACATCCCGCTAGATGAACTTAGAACCAGCAAGCTCAAATGTAAGAGTGACATGAAAATGATCCGTTAACTTTCAAACAAATAAATGGATAAAATTAGTGTGTTGACATTAATGAATTACGAGAATGCACCGAAATGATATACAACCGAATCTGATGTATCATTGTCTTACTACATAGTTGCATTAAGAGTGTTTAAATGATGAGTCAAACGAAAGGTATACGTAGTTTCGTATGAAATGGTGGACCATGATTAGCACAAGCTACAAGTTTATACCGACACCACAAGGTGCCGTAGTGAATGACATAATTCAATAATAGTGGTGACCAAACAAGTTCACCGTGTTTGAAATCAAATGAAAGTGTAATGAAGCAAACCTGAGAATTTGATTCCAACGACATCGTAAGATTTTCAATTGAATATGGAACACCCAAGAACTATTGTTTTTAACCGAAGATGAAGAAGCAATAAATACCGCAAGGCATTCGATCGATAATGAAAGAACCGTTAGGAGGTACACTGGAATATAAAATGAATTTATGTACCATTGTCTTAACACACGATTGTGTTAAGACTACTTTAATCATGATGAAACAGAGCGGATTTAGAGAAAGTAATTAAATAAACAATTAAATCTGTGGGTGGGATGTGTAAACGAGATTAGCGCAGGCTTCAAATTAACGAGACACCACCACAGGGTGTTGGAACCAACAGACGACTAAATGGAGTCGTAGACCAAACAAGTTTAATATGACTCGGAACAAATGAAGCGCTTGTTAAAATGAATTTGAATATGATGCTTTCAATACATCACATGGTGTCTTGAATTGAATATACAAAATGGTCAAGTTCAAGCAATTGAACTTGGTTTCGGCGTAATCTGACAATAAACGTATGTATCGACAAGGGAATTTCGGCATGGTTACAAGGATAAACCATGTATGTAATTGAAAAGAAAAGAAATTTCAAGAAAGTTTTGTTGACCCAATATCAAGGAGTTGATACTTACAATAATGCATAAAATCCGAGTCACAAGGCAATAATCGGATATAGCGAAATAATATTTGCAACTTTGATGAAAATGATTATTAGAAGGGAAGCCACATGCGTAACAAACGATTGCATGTGTATCATATGAAATGATCGAGTACCGAAGCAATGAGTGTTCGCTCAAATGAAGAAAATTGTCATGATGCAACTACCATTAGGAGGAGCAGAGATGTAAAAATCTACTTGCTAGACACAAAAGTGGAAATTTCAATATAAGAATTTGAGTACTTTATCTGTTCGGTTAACTGAAATAGCATGCCTGGCAAAATAATGGTGTTGGCCCGAGTTAATAGACGTGGTTTTTACGAGATAACCTCTAATGGACTTTGACATAAGTCCCCGAAGGTCCTAAATGCACGTTTCGTAAACCCTCAAAGTGTTGTATTCTGTGTGTAACTGTTTTGTGTACCGTGTATAAACACAACATTAGTGCATATCTAAAAACAAATTTTTGACTCGGTGTTCTTCGGTATACTTTCTTCCTGAATCCGCAACTGATGATAAATTGGTCAAAGATCAATCTTAGATTGGTAGTTGGATCCTTGCAGTTGGTTGAATAAATCGTTAATCCTCGGCAAGAGTTGCCGACTCTTGATGGTTAGCTTATTCAGCTCCTGGTAGTTGATGCACTTTCGAAAACTACTGTCCCTCTTCTTGACAAACAGCACTGGAGCTCCCCAAGGCAAGAAGCTTGGCCTTATAAATCCCTTATTTAGCAACTCCTGAAGCTGCACTGACAACTCTTGCATCTCTGAAGGCGCAAGTCGATAAGGTGCCTTTGCTACAGGCGCGGCGCCTGGAACCAAGTCAATGTGGAATTCGACTTGTCGTTGAGGAGATAATCCCAGCAAGTCTTCGGGGAAGACTTCAGGATATTCCCTTACCATAGGGATATCTTCGAGCTTCGGTTCTCCGGCTTCTTTGTCCACGACATGAGCCAAGAAGGCAACACATCCTTTACGCAAAAATTTTCGTGCCTTCAAACAACTGTTAATCCAAAGAGGCGTATCCTGCTTCTCCCCATGAATCACGATCATCTCTTAATTCATCATCGGGATACGGATAATCTTCTCATGGCATACGATCTCTGCTCGATTACTCGACAACCAATCCATCCCAACTACTACGTCGGAGCTTCCCCATTCAACTGGTAGAAGATCTATCGAAAACTGACGCTCTCCAAGCTCTATATCACAACCTCTAATTACTTCATTAGCTTCTACTAGCTTCCCATTAGCTAGTTCTATCGAGTACGGGATGTCTAACTTACTTGCAACTAAACCAAGTATATTCTTAAACTCTAGAGATGCGAAGCTATAGTCGGCACTGGTATCAAATAGCACAGATGCAAAATGTTGATTAATAGGGAACATACCAGTGACTACGTCGGGATCCTGGCGTGCTTCACAAGCTCCGATTCGTGAAGACTCTTCCTCGCTTGGTTCTTCCTAGGGCAATC
Organism: Helianthus tuberosus; assembly: GCA_030545235.1. Taxonomy (NCBI): domain Eukaryota; kingdom Viridiplantae; phylum Streptophyta; class Magnoliopsida; order Asterales; family Asteraceae; genus Helianthus; species Helianthus tuberosus. The sequence goes on from JARYGA010044617.1 coordinate 5,798, forward strand.
TTTCCTAAAGTTCCCCACGTCCCCACATTTGAAGCAACCTGGAACTCTACCATCATCGTTTCCGTCTTGGTTGCCGTCATCATTTCCTCCTTGTCTGGGATACTTCGCCCAACAGGCGTCCCTGTTGTTTTTTTCCTTTCCGCACCTATCGTACTTAGGCCTCAGACATCGACCTTCATGGTGAAACTTGCACTCATCACATCTAGGCTTAGTCCCCAAGTAAACCTTCCTGGAATGCCCTATGCCACCACAGTCAAAACAACCTTGACCTTGTTCTTGATCATTACGGTATCCGCCCTGATAGTCATTGTTGTTGTTTCCTCCATGATTTCCGCTACCATCTTGACCTCCATTTCCCTATCCCACTCCGGACCAACACGTCTCCTTGATATGCCCCACTTTGCCACAGTTATCACATTTTCCATGTTTACATCGCCCGGTATAAGGACGTCAATAATTGTCGCACTTAGGTAGGATACCCATGTACCTTTTTCCCTTTTTAGCATTGTTGTCGTTATTCGCCCGAGTATCCTTTTGGAAATCGGTGAGCTTCCTTTTGTTCTTCCCGGATGACTCCACATGAGTCTCCTTCTTCTCGTCACGGGTTGAAAGTTTTTCCAATTTAATCGCTTCTTTAGTGAGCGCCACACTTAAGTTACTCGCATCGATAGTTGTTGGATGCGTTGATGCCGTTATCAAGCTCAGAATCTGAGGTGCCAATCCCCAGACAAATCATTCTATCCTCTTAAACTCTGGTTCCACCAGATATGGAACAACTCGCGACAAATCGTGAAGTCTCTGCACATATTCCACCACCTTTGGACCTTCCATCTTCAGGTTCCAGAATTCAATTTCCAGCTTCTGGATATCCGCCTGAGAACAATATGTCATACCCCGACCACGTAAAACAACAAATCATGGCTGAAACGTTGGGGAGTGTTGTAACAGAATCATTGTTTCACAACACATGGAATTTAGAATATTGTTTTATTACATAAAAAGTTACATTGTCTTGGAATTTGATCAACAAACAGTACAATTGCCTTTCAAGTTTTTATAATTACTAAGTCCCATGTCCGTCCTATGTAAAGCAATCAACAGTCGTCACGAAATAAAACCTGAAACATATGTGAAAGTAAATACGTCAGCATAAAAATGCCTGTGAGTAACATAGGTTTTGTTAATTAGATTCATGGCTTTGGATCATATAAGAAAAAATTATATGTTTATAAAAGTAGCCATGAATCCTTGATAAAAGTTTGGTTTCTAGAACACTTTGCATTGATATATAAGTTGTAGTATGCATAAAATATACCTTGGTTTTAAGAAAGTCGGATAAGTAATATATTAAAATATATTTTAGTTTCAAAACAGTTAAACAGATAGTATATCAAATATACTTTAGTTGTTAAAATAATAGTTTTCGGTAGTATATCATAAGTATACTTTGGTTTGGTAAATAACATATCAACTATGTTTTAGTAAATAACAAAATATATGTTGGATTTGTACATAGTATATCAAATTATACTTTGGTAAATAATATCACGTTGGTAGTATGTCGGAACATACCTAAATCCTGGTTTGGTAATATATCAAACTATATTTTAGTAAACAATAGCATATCAAATTATGCTTTAGTAAACATTATCACGTTGGTAGTATATCGAAATATACCATAAATCGCGATTTAGCAATACATTCAAACCTTAGTGCATCAAACTACACTTTAGAGACAATAGAAATACCACAAAGGCAAATTCTATTTGGTTAAAATTTGGTTTCTGATATTCCATACAACAGGAATGGGGTGTCTAGTCCTATAGCGCTATATCATACTACCAATCGGCTTGATCATTGTTAATGAATGTATAAATAACAGTATAAATGAACAATTAGTTCTAACAAACCTTGGAAATCAGTCGTTTAAACCATAGATAATAGTTCAACTCGTCAAAAGATAGTACTTATGCATGTGAAATCATATAGTCGAAATCATGAAAATAATGAATAGGCACATATGAATCACCCCAAAACATTTGAAAACGTAAAAGAGGGGACTATGTACTCAACTTTGGGTGCGTTTTTATATGTTAACACAATCCCTCAAATTGTTTATTCGTCCTAAATTAAATAAGAACGATTTAATAATCAAAAACCCACAAAAATACATAAGTTTCTCCGATACTTAGAATTTTCACATAACCTTGAGATCTTCTCAAAGAGTTATTATTTTTTATTATATTGGTGTATTTATGTATATATGAGTTCATATACATATTTTAAGAACTTTGCGACTTGAACGATTTTATTGGTGACTCTCATCATGTTGTAAGCAATATATCTACGATTTGCGCGTCATAATATATATACTCAAACGTAACATACTATTTAGGGTTGTAAACGAACCGAACGAACATGAACGAGACCTTGTTCGTGTTCGTTTGTTAAAAAATATATGTGTTCCCGAACCGTTCACGAACACTTATTGAACGGGATTTTATGTTTGTGTTCGTTTGTTAAGGAAATGAACTTGTTCGTGTTCGTATGTGTTTGTTTGTTAATTTTAGGCAACGAACGTTGACGAACACAAATGCGCACAAACTAATGTTCATGAACATAAATGGAAACAAATGAACAAAAAAAATCGTTCATGAACAGAATATATAATACACTGACACTTATTAGATATTTAATTTGTTAGAATTTTGATATATTTAAATAAATATAAAAACTAAAATCACTAAAACACAAGCGAACACGTTACCGAACATTCACGAACATAAACGAACGAACGCGATCTCTGTTCATGTTTGTTCGTTTAACTAAATGAACGAAATTTCTTGTTCATGTTCGTTTGTTTAATAAACGAACGAACACAAACGAACTTCCCGCCGAACGGTTCACGAACTGTTCGCCGAACGTTTGGTTCGTTTACAGCCCTAATACTATTATACTAATAATAGCGTGATACACATAATCTTGTCAAGTATTAACATGTCATCACACACATATTTATAAAACACATAACACATAAAATTTACCCATGAACAACCCATTATAGTGTATGTCGAAAAACACTTATTTTAGCGATTTGGTAACATTTTTGGGCGTTGGAAGTCACGTATGACTAACCAAACACCAAGTAAACTTAATATAAGTTAAAATACTTATTTTTATATCAAAAATATCAGTTTACTTACTGATCTAAAACAGTTTTATAAAAATAATCCGAAAAGCCGATTTTTAACCGTTTTACCGCATAGTTTTGCATCAAACGTTACCCTAACCATCCCAAATCAAACGACTTGATATTTTAACATAACCCATATTATTTACTGAATAAAATAGTGGTTATACTCATGATAGTGCAGGTCTCACATATAGCACATAAATCATGCAAATTTCACATATTTTATCACTTTTTAAGCTATATGTACAACATGCAAAGCTATCAAACCTATGTCAAAGTTTCATGCCATTATAATATACCAAATGATGTTATTTTTAGTGTTTATAACCTGTTCTAAAACACTTTTGTCATACCATCATCTTTTTATCATTTCTTGAGCTTTAAATCAACATGTATTCTTATGTACAAGTGCCTAAAGCACACTATCATATCAACATCATTTTATATGAATCTAAATGCAAAAAATATGCAACTTATTCATGTTTATTTTCTGATGTATTTGAACATTTATCATATCATGCATATATCATCAAAACCCTTGCATTTTAACTATCATTCAAAACTGGGCTGTTTTCGGGAATTTTAATAAAATAGTTAACTAACTCCAAAAATTCCTAAATTTTTACAGAATGTTTTAAATGATCCAAATATTATTGTGTAAAAATATCGGGATCCAATTCATTACCAATATTTTATAAAAAAATCATTTACCGGATTACAATCAGATTCGTCACTTTCTGACTGCAGCCCACGGAATAATTTATTTAAAATTAATCGTAAGTCCGATTGATAAAATTCCAGTGGGAGAATTACAAGACATCAGTGGTCATCTACAGTACAAATTTCATGAGCTAATTCTACACAGATTTCAAGTTATGTTGAAAACATAACACACATTTTCTGCAGTAAAAACGCAGGTTTTGCTGCTGTACAAAATGGACCTTTAAAAATAGTAAACGACCTCAAAAAAATTTGATTCCAATGCCATTTGATTCCTTTTTAGAAAAAATATAATTTAGAGTTCAGAAAATCGAGTTTTCGATTTATAACGGTCCGTAATGTTACTCAGCATGCTGTTAATCGATTAAATGTTACTAAAACATGCAAGCAAATATCCTAAACAAGTGTTTATCAAGAAATCAAACTCAAAACTCATACACCCATATGTACGGTTTATATACACCCATATACATCACCATTTTTATTTTGTATCAAGACCCATTTCTTTTTAGATTTCAAGTTTGTGAAAATTCCAAGATTCAAGAGAAACTTTAAATCATCAAGAACAACCAAGAATCAAGAGTATGATTTAAACATAAATGTTATACCTTCAAGATTCAAGTAAGTTGTTGATGAGATCTTGATGATATGGAGCTTGAAATCACTTGAAAGCACCTTGGAAACACCTTTGGATCTTCACACCAACTTGAAATTAGCTTGAAAAGGGGTTTGATCTTCAAGAACAAAGTTGGAAAAATGGAAATTGTGATAAAGGTGGGGGGTTACGGTTGGGAGAGAGAGAGGAAGGGAGAGGTTGAGTGAAGTGAAGTATAGTGGTGTATTTATAGGACAAAATCTAAGTTAAATCTTTGAAGATCACAAAATATCAAAAAGGATCCAAGGGAAATCCAAGAGATATCATGAAGGATTTTGCAAGATATTGTAAGGATTTTGGTGGGGTCCCCTTATGGTGACCGTAAATATCATATGGGGGGGGGGGGGGGTAAGTGTAAATTTGAATGGTAAAATAGATAAAAACAGGTATTTACTGGATATCGGGTATTTTATCTAGCGTTTAAATCCCGGTTTATGGCGTTCTAAATTATTTTTATTATTCTATAAAAATAAACTCGCCAAAATATAACTGAAATAAATTTCAGTTGCCGAGACTGGCTGTGTTGTCTGCGTTTTGCAGTATAAGCAATGTGTTGCGCAGTAACACGCGGTACGCGTTTAAACTTGAAAAATAACGTTTTTAAGCGTTTTAATTTATTTTTCAACACGAACCTGCTTAAAAATAAAATTTTAATCATAACAGAATATTTTTTTAGGATTTAAATATTATCCGGGCGGTCACCAACGTTCGTTTCGCAGTTTTGTCGTAATTAGTTCTAAAGTTCGAACAAACATGTTTTCGCCATACCAAATCCTTCGAAACTTATTTCTAAGTTATGTAAAGGTTATTTAAGGTATGTTAAGCCTATGTCACTATTCCGGAGTGTTTGTTGCGTTAAACTGATTGCGTTTACGCACCAATTTACATATAACTTTCCAGAAAGCGATTTAGAGCTTGAAATCGAACAAGAATTGATATGTGCAAACGATACACATATTTATACAAATCCCAAGTATGAAATACAATATTTCATTGGTTTGGTATTTGTTTGATGGTTGAAGTGACACAGGTGTCACAGTCTCCCCTACTTTAGGAAATTTCGTCCCAAAATTTAATTTTAGAGGAAACTTGTGTGTGCTCGAAAACAGAGTCGGAGAATGTAAGATAAAATAACATTGGTCAAGGTCCTGGACTTCTAGTAACTTAAATAATGCTATGTTTGCAATGTAATAAGGAACACTTATATATAGGAAGTACCAGCGGCGTATCCACCATGCCCCTTTCTACATTGTTCCCGTTTCGTTATTCCCATCACTATAGGTCTTAACACATGATAAAACTTGCTGTGGTTTCTGTGCACTGAATTCCATAATTATGTATGCATCCATAATTACGTAATTTCTTACACAGTCCGCACAGTTCATTTCATAATGCGTAGGGGAAAGATCAATCGAATAAACATGAAGTGACTTGACTAGACCATCAAATGATCTTTTTAACTAGATTAACGAACGATCTTCTTAACCAGATCAACACATGATCTTCTTATCTAGACCGTCGTACAATTTCTTTAAATAGACCACTAATGGGTCTTTTTTTTTATTGAATCAAATAATCGTTTTGAAATAGCACTTTGGAATCCAAGGTTCTTACTATTTGCATAGAAAAGCCCCTTAAGGAATTTAAGATAGTACTTTGAGTATCCTTCTGAGAATCCAACATATGAAAATGCGGAAGATTCTACTAGGACTTGGATAGCGAGCTTTAGAATCACACATAAACACATAATCACATAATCGCATAGTTGTTAACTTAGTTATTAGCTCGTTCATTAACTTGAATTAATGCATTTAAAGTACACCAGAAATCCAATCGAGGACTTCCATTGGTACTCAAAACATCCCAAGAATCTAACTATGAAGATAGGAAGATCTTATAAGGATTTGGCTTTGTCTTGGTCGTATCGTAACATTTGTATTAGAGCACGCAATGAATCCACTTAAGGACTCATGAAAGTACCTTTAGATACCAAATCAAAGATTTGAAATGGTATTTCAAGTATTTGTTTAAGAATTTGTAACTTGTACCTAGTACTTTGTTTCTTAAAAGAAACGAGTACTTAGGATTTTTTGGGGAGATCACAAGTGATCATAAAAATGACAGAACCACACGAGTAGTTTGTCTTTGGGTCGGCATCATGGGGTTGTACTAAACATACACACAATCGTATCAGTTTCGTAAAATAAAATTGAAACAACAAATTTTATTTATGTATCAACTGAGTCGATTCAAACATCCAAAAGATAACATACAAGGAAAAACAAAAGACTAATTGTTCACTGCTGCATCGTCGTTTGCATTTGCCTCGTTTATGTTGAACACTCGTCCACGCGCTGGATTTGCATTAACAAGTCTTGGGCAATTGTTTCATAAGTGAGTAAGGTCACCACAGTTATAACACGACCCGGGTGGGAATTGTGCTTGAACAACCGCAGGATTTGCAGCAGCTTGGTTAACATAATGACAGGTATTAACCAAATGTCCCAATCGCCCGCAGTGGGTACATTTGTGACACTGCACTTGCTCCAGATGATGACGGTTGCATTTGTTGCACAAAGGTGCGGTACCAACATAGTTTTTCCTTGTATGAGGTTGTGCTGGCTGGTTTGGTGCAACCTGATTATTCTGAGCAACTACGGCAAAGTTTTGTGAAGCCTTGCGCTTCTTCTTCTTGGATGTCTCGGCCTGTTTATCTTGTGCAGACTTGGCAGATGGTTTCGGGTCGCCCTTTCGAAAAAGCTTACCTTTCCTGATCTGGGATTCAATCAGGGTAGCAGACAATTCAATGGCCTGTCTGACTGTAGTAGGATTGCTACCAGTAACGATATCCTGAACTAGGTCAGGAAGACCATCAATGTACTTTTCAATCGCCTTCTCCACCGGCGTAACCATAGCAGGACATAACAGGCTCAGCTCCTCATAACGATCAGTATAGGCTCGATGTTCACCACTGTCTTGGTTCAAATCGTTGAATTCTCTTTCCAACGCTCTAAGCTCATGACGAGGACAAAACTCCTTCATCATTAGAGCCCGAAGTTCCTCCCAAGTTTGAGCTAGTGCCACATCGGCACCCTTATCACGCATCACACCGTTCCACCATGTAAGAGCACGCTTCTCGAACACACTGGATGCAAACTCAACCTTACGCTCATTCGGACATTGCACATGTCTGAATGTGCTCTCCAAACTTTCAAACCATTGCAGGAGCGCGGTTGCTCCTTGAGTCCCAGAAAGCTTCAAAGGTTTAGCAGAATTGAATGTCTTAAAGTTGCACGGAACAGGTGCGTTGTTGTTGTTGTTTGCTTGGTTTAACTGGATAACTAGGTTTGGGAGTACAACAGCGATTTGCTGAGTGATTAAGGCTGCCATTGCGGCGTCTTGAGTTTGATCACGTCGAGGAGGCATCTAAAAGAAAAGGAACACGAGGAAATGTGTGAGATTGACATAGAACAATCAAAAGGAGTATTGAAAACATCGACAAAACGAAGGATGGTGGTCGTTTGTTCGTTACTTAAAACAAACAAACAACACAATGACTAATCAAAGTAAACAGGTCTACATAATTCATAATGAAGACATGCTTTAGCCTATAAGTGGACACTCACCCCAAGAGTTCCCAGGTAAGAGTGACTGGTCCGATTATGTGGATTTGTACGAACACTCTAGCCTTAGACAGAAAACTCGGGGTACAGGCACCCACCCTTCCGGATTGAACGTGTTCACATTATTAAGACTCAAACTTTGACGAGATTTGAAAACTTTAAAGGCGTAAAGCCTAAAACTAATCATCTAAGGATAGATGATCGATTTTCAATTGGAATTGAGATTTGTGTACTTGTTTTGGTAATCACCTAAGGATAGGTGATAGTATTGTTTTAAGATCTAAACACAAGGTAACTTGTGTTAGGGTCCTAGGAAGGTTATAGTCTAGGTCAAAATTTTACTAATAACCTAATTCCCTATAACCATGAGCTCTGATACCAACTCTTCTGTCACACCCCGACCACGTAAAACAACAAATCGTGACGGAAACGTCGGGGAGTGTTGTAACAGAATCATTGTTTCACAACACATGGAATTTAGAATATTGTTTTATTACATAAAAAGTTACATTGTCTTGGAATTTGATCAACAAACAGTACAATTGCCGTTCATGTTTTTATAATTACTAAGTCCCATGTCCATCCTATGTAAAGCAATCAACAGTCGTCACGAAATAAAACCTGAAACATATGTGAAAGTAAATACGTCATCATAAAAATGCCTGTGAGTAACATAGGTTTTATGAATTAGATTCATGGCTTTGGATCATATAAGAAAAAATTATATGTTTATAAAATAGCCATGAATCCTTGATAAAAGTTTGGTTTCTAGAACACTTTGTATTGATATAAAAGTTGTAGTATGCATAAAATATACCTTGGTTTTAAGAAAGTCGGATAAGTAATATATTAAAATATATTTTAGTTTCAAAACAGTTAAACAGATAGTATATCAATTATACTTTAGTTGTTAAAATAATACTTCTCGGTAGTATATCATAAGTATACTTTGGTTTGGTAAATAACATATCAACTATGTTTTAGTAAATAACAAAATATATGTTGGATTTGTACATAGTATATCAAATTATACTTTGGTAAATAATATCACATTGGTAGTATGTCGGAACATACCTAAATCCTGGTTTGGTAATATATCAAACTATATTTTAGTAAACAATAGCATATCAAATTATGCTTTAGTAAACAGTATCACGTTGGTAGTATATCGAAATATACCATAAATTGCGATTTAGCAATACATTCAAACCTTAGTGAATCAAACTACACTTTAGAGACTATAGAAATACCACAAAGGCAAATTCTATTTGGTTAAAATTTGGTTTCTGACATTCCATACAACAGGAATGGGGTGTCTAGTCCTATAGCGCCATATCGTACTACCAATCGGCTTGATCATTGTTAATGAATGTATACATAACAGTATAAATGAACAATTAGTTCTAACAAACCTTGGAAATCAGTCGTTTAAACCATAGATAATAGTTCAATTCGTCAAAAGATAGTACTTATGCATGTGAAATCATATAGTCGAAATCATGAAAATTGTGAATAGGCACATATGAATCACCCCAAAACATTTGAAAACGTAAAGAGGGGACTATGTACTCACCTTTGGGTGCGTTTTTATATGTTAACACAATCCCTCAAATTGTTTATTCGTCCTAAATTAAGTAAGAACGATTTAATAATCAAAAACCCACAAAAATACATAAGTTTCTCCGATACTTAGAATTTTCACATAACCTTGAGATCTTCTCGAAGAGTTATTATTTTTTATTATATTGGTGTATTTATGTATATATGAGTTCATATACATATTTTAAGAACTTTTCGACTTGAACGATTTTATTGTTGACTCTCATCATGTTGTAAGCAATATATCTACGATTTGCGCGTCGTAATATATATACTCAAACGTAACATACTAATAATAGCGTAATACACATAATCTTGTCAAGTATTAACATGTCATCACACACATATTTATAAAACACATAACACATTGTAACACATAAAATTTACCCATGAACAACCCATTATAGTGTATGTCGAAAAACACTTATTTTAGCGATTCGGTAACATTTTTGGGCGTCGGAAGTCACGTATGTCTAACAAAAAACCAAGTAAACTTAATATAAGTTAAAATAATTATTTTTATATAAAAAATATCAGTTTACTTACTGATCTAAAACAGTTTTATAAAAATCCTCCGAAAAGCCGATTTTTAACCGTTTTACCGCACAGTTTTGCATCAAATGTTACCCTAACCATCCCAAATCGAAACAACTTGATATTTTAACATAACCCATATTATTTACTTAATAAAATAGTGGTTATACTCATGATAGTGCAGGTCTCACATATAGCACATAAATCATGCAAATTTCACATATTTTATCACTTTTTAAGCTATATGTACAACAAGCAAAGCTATCAAACATATGTCAAAGTTTCATGCCATTATAATATACCAAATGATGTTATTTTTAGTGTTTATAACCTGTTCTAAAACACTTTTGTCATACCATCATCTTTTTATCATTTCTTGAGCTTTAAATCAACATGTATTCTTATGTACAAGTGCCTAAAGCACAGTATCATATCAACATCATTTTATATGAATCTAAATGCAACAAATATGCAACTTATTCATGTTTATTTGCTGATGTATTTGAACATTTATCATATCATGCATATATCATCAAAACCCTTGCATTTTAACTATTAACCAAAACTGAGCTGTTTTTGGGAATTTTAATAAAATAGTTAACTTACTCCAAAAATTCCCAAATTTTTACAGAATGTTTTAAACGATCCAAATATTATTGTGTAAAAATATTGGGATCCAATTCATTACCAATATTTTATAAAAAATCATTTACCGACTGCAATCAGATTCGTCACTTTCTGACTGCAGTCCACGGAATAATTTATTTAAAATTCATCGTAAGTCCGATTGATGAAATTCCAGTGGGAGAATTACAAGACATCAGTGGTCATCTACAATACAAATTTCATGAGCTAATTCTACACAGATTTCAAGTTATGATGAAAAACATAACACACATTTTTTGCAGTAAAAACGCAGGTTTTGCTGCTGTACAAAACGAACCTTTAAAAATAGTAAACGACCTCAAAAAAATCTGATTCCAGTGCCATTTGATTCGCTTTTAGAAAACATATAATTTAGACTTCAGAAATTCAATTTTTCGATTTATAACGGTCCGTTTACAGCCAACTGAAGTTGGCTGTAAATGTTACTCAGCATGTTGTTAATCACTTAAATGTTACTAAAACATGCAAGTAAATATCCTAAACAAGTGTTTATCAAGAAATCAAACTCAAAGATCATACACCCATATGTACGGTTTATATGCACCCATATACATCACCATTTTTATTTTGTATCAAGACCCATTTCTTTTTAGATTTAAAGTTTGTGAAAATTCCAAAATTCAAGAGAAACTTCAAATCATCAAGAACAACCAAGAATCAAGAGTATGATTTAAACATAAATGTTTTACCTTCAAGATTCAAGTAAGTTGTTGATGAGATTTTGATGATATGGAGCTTGAAATCACTTGAAAGCACCTTGGAAACACCTTTGGATCTTCACACCAACTTGAAATTAGCTTGAAAAGGGGTTTGATCTTAAAGAACAAAGTTGGAAAAATGGAAATGGTGATGAAGGTGGGGGGTTACGGTTGTGAGAGAGAGAGGAAGGGAGAGGTTGAGTGAAGTGAAGTGAAGTATAGTGGTGTATTTATAGGACAAAATCTAAGTTAAATCTTTGAAGATCACAAAATATCAAAAAGGATCCAAGGGAAATCCAAGAGATATCATGAAGGATTTTGCAAGATATTGTAAGGATTTTGGTGGGGGTCCCCTTATGGTGACCGTAAATATCATATCGGGGGGGGGGGGTAAGTGTAAATTTGAATGGTAAAATAGATAAAAACAGGTATTTACTGGATACCGGGTATTTAATCTAGCGTTTAAATCCTGGTTTATGGCGTTCTAAATTATTTTTATTATTCTATAAAAATAAACTCGCCAAAATATAACTGAAATAAATTTCAGTTGCCAAGACTGGCTGTGTTGTCTGCGTTTTGCAGTATAAGCACTGTGTTGCGTAGTAACACGCGGTACGCGTTTAAACTTGAAAAATAACGTTTTTAAGCGTTTTAATTTATTTTTCAACACGAACCTGATTAAAAATAAAATTTAATCATAACAGAATGTTTTTTTAGGATTTAAATATTATCCGGGCGGTCACCAATGTTCGTTTCGCAGTTTTGTCGTAATTAGTTCTAAAGTTCAAACAAACATGTTTTCGCCATACCAAATCCTTCGAAACTTATTTCTAAGTTATGTAAAGGTTATTTAAGGTATGTTAAGCCTATGTCACTATTCTGGAGTGTTTGTTGTATTAAACTGACTACGTTTACGCACCAATTTGCATATAACTTTCTAGAAAGCGATTTAGAGCTTGAAATCGAACAAGAATTGATATGTGCAAACGATACACATATTTATACAAATCCCAAGTATGAAATACAATATTTCATTGGTTTGGTATTTGTTTGATGGTTGAAGTGACACAGGTGTCACACAATACTTCCTACACATCAATTCTTTCAGCTCATCCCATGTCAAAGCATACGCAGCAGCCTCGCCCAACGTTTGAACCTGAAGGTTCCACCATGACAGAGCCCCATCTTGAAACAGTCCAAAAATGTACGTGACTTATTGCTTTGGAGTACATTTGCTCATTCGCAAAACAGAATCTGTATTCTCGACCCATCTCACAAATGCTACGGCACCTCCAGTGCCGTCGAAGTTTAGAGGCTTGCAGTCCAAAAACTGCTTGTAGGTACAACCTGTGCAAGCAACATCATTCACAGAAGGCATTAACAAAGCACACTCGGAAATGTCCAAACGTATTGTAATGTGTCTTAGGTGACTTAAACATTACCGTTAGGTGGGTTATTCCCTGAGGTACCTCCGTTGTGTCAGTAGTGAAGAACCTCGTGCTGTGCGATGGCCTGTGTGATGTGCGCTTGTAATTCTGCCTCGGTCATGGGCAGCTGAATGATCCTTTAAGGAGGTATCTTTTAAGAAGACGTTCGTATCGGTCAGGTCTCATTCGTATAATAAATGTATCTAATTGTCTAGAGGTCGTATGTACATACACATAATAAATCATCATATCGAACAATCATGCAACGACAAAATCATAACATAAACAAGTAATCCAACAATGTGTTTAGTGAGAACATGACGATTGTGCTTTCATTAATTATCGACCACGGTTACATTTTTCACAAAAGGGTTTCATATCAAAAGGGACACAGGGTGACACTACCCTTGTCCAATAAGTCTGCCAATGTACAAAGATCACATAGTCAAAAGGTGGTCTTCAAAAGTCTTCACAATCCCGGCTCAATAGTGGTGCTCTCACCAAAGGTAATGCATCGGCATAGGACCAAAAACCTATTGTATTGATGGAGGGGGAGGAGGAGGGAGGAAAATCAAGCTGAGAATATGCGCGAGCTCCTCCTCGAGTTTGCACACATGACGAAGCAAGTAACGGACCTGCTGCTCAACAGTGAGGAATCGAGCATCAAACTCTCGGAAAGGAGTAAGAGGAGCAGGTGGACGTGCAAAAGGAGACGATGATGAATGAGGGGAACAAAAAGTAGGCTGATAAGGACACGGTAGGGGACGCGGTGTCAACTCAAGCTCCAAGACTCTGCGACTCATAACCTCAAATCAAAGCTAAAGCGAATAAAGTAACTCATTTTGAGTATAGCCAACAGAATGAGATGGATGATAGGGATCTGAAATCGGCATAGAGTATGGTGGGAGCCATCGGAATGGCATCAAGTGGTGAAGAAGTGAAAGGAGCAAAAGGTGTAGACTGAGGAAAAGCTGCTGAAAAATGATCGTCACGCGGGTGCTGGCCTGAAGTACCTTCCCCTGGACGGGGTGCAGGGATGTCCTGAAGGAAAACGATAGGCAAATCAGTACGATGGACGTCGGACTCCACAGGAGGAAAGGAGCAACATCAGCGGGTGCAGGTGGAGGAACAAATGGCTCAACAAAAGGAGGGTCAACAGGTGCAGGAACTGGGTAAGGAATAAGGGGTGCAATGTCTGGTATGCCAAAAGGAATAGGGTCATGATCAGGTAAGGGCTCAGGATCAGCATGTGCAACATCAGGCTGATCAATAGGAACAAAATCTGGCTCAAGACCAGGCTCAAGGTCGTGTGGAGGAGATGGTGCAGCTGACATCGCAGTATCATCATCAGAATCAGTAGCATAGTGCTGTAACCCAACTACCTGCAAAGCAGAAGACGTCACAGACTCAAAAGAATCTGAGACGGAGTGCAAACTAGTATCAGTGGATAACTCGATAACAAGGATCTCAGGAGGAGGAATAGCAACAACGTCCTCGTCTATCTCTCCATCACCATGGGCATCATCAGGAGGACCGTCAACAAACAGATCAATGTCATCATCAAACAGATCATCAAAAGGCCAATCCTCAGGAGGGATGACCACTAGAGGAACATGAGCGAGGATCGGTGCCACAATATGCTCACCATCGGGATGCCCGATGATAAGATGATCATGGACTGGAATGGGAACAACAAAAGGATTCTCGTTTTGAATACCATCAGCGAGCGGTAAGTCATCTCCAAAATCAGGCAACGCGAACGGCTGGAAGTCGTCCTCGTCGTCTGATAGCATATCTGGGTCGCTCTCAGTATCGGGTGTAAAGATCTCTGGCTCTGGTGCGATCTCGTCATCGGAAACAATAGCCATAGGGTCATCAGTGCGGACAATCCGCTCTCGGATGAAGACATAGTGTCTGTAACAGAATAATCATAACATATGCACATATATTAACCACTATCATTTAGTATGCAATCAAAGACATTGTATCATGAAATCATGTATCCTCAGTATTCCTCATGAATCCTTTCTATCCTCCCTAGTCTATCCCAGACTAGACCACAAATGTAAACCTTGCAATCATGTTTCTTGTCCTTTCGTTTGTAAAAATGTTTGTTCCATGGATCTGGGCGTTTTATGTATGCAATGAAATCATGTTGTAAAAATATTTTTCGTGAGAGCCATAAGGATTGTAGTCTAGACTCGAGAAAGAATCCTAGTTCGTTACAATAAAAGCTCTGATACCAAACTGTCACACCCTGATTTTTGCGGAAGCGTGATTAAGTGTGACTTGCTTAATATCATTGCATTCAACCATAACAAACAATTATATGATAAACCAAAGATGTTCATCCATAGATTAAGTTTTATAACATTACAATAACATTGTTTTAGAATTCAAAAACACCCTTCTAATCCGAATTACAAACCATGCAAATTGTTTTAGGGTTCCATAAGGACTCGACAAAAGAAACTTCTAAAAACTAGGTTTTGGACTATGTATCTTATCCAGGATAAGATACACAACCCCAAACCCTTAGTCACCGGATGACATCTTTTATTCCAAACAACCATTGAAAACTTCCAACGCCCTCCAGATCCATACTTAGTTTCCTGAAATACATGTAGTTTGAAAACATCAACAAAAGTTGAGCGAGTTCATGTGTTTAGTGAGTGAGCTCGAATAAACATTGTAATCATTATAAGTATGTATGAATTGTAAACCCTGGTATGAAAGCAAACAAGGAAAACAAATGGGCGTGGGCTCGCTACACCCAAATAGATCTATCACTCATGTCCCTCGGTCCTACTACGAGGATTAATGGTCTTAAGCGTTATACCCACCCCCGAAGTTATAAAACCGAAAACAGTTAAAAGAAAAGGGGGACATGAACTCACGGTTTTGCGTTCTTCAATCCGACTGTAACTCAAAGTTTCCTCTGGTGTACACGACTACCTACAACGTACTACGATCTATCAGACGAGTGGGTCATGCCTTGACTTGGTATTAATTAGTGTCTTTGAATTACGTTTCATTGTGTCTTCAATATTATTCCAAGTTATATAATTATTTGTTAAAATAATAAATATTTTAACTTAAATTATATTTATTAAATTTGGAATAATAGTTAAAATAATATATTTTAACTTGTTACTTTTTATGTATTTATACATGTATATCCTTCCCAAGGATGGGTGTATTTCTGCCAAGTATCGGTGCTGTATTCCGGTGTGTATTTATACTTACGAGAATACGTATTTTTATTGTGTTTATTAAGTATCCTTATACTTAATTTTTGTATCAACTTGTCCGGAATAATATCTTTAAAAAAATACATCAATATATATTTCCAAAATATATATTTTAGGAAATACTACTTAGAAAAATTATTTATAACTTTTCCCTTGGCAAAAATATTTATAAATCTCATACAAGTCTCAAAAATAATTTATTTCCAAGTCTAACTTAGAAAATATATATAAATCCATTTTTCATCCAAAAATAATATATTTCAAGTTTATTTAAGAAAATACATTTTCTCCCAAATATAATTTATTTCATGTTTATTCAAGAAAATATATTTTCACTCCAAAAATATTGTATTTCATGTTTGTTTGAGAAAATATATATTTTCATTCAAAAATAATACATCTTCTAATAATTCCAAGAAAATATATATTCTTCTATTTACCAAAAATAATATATTTTCTCCTTGTAAAAAATATGATATATTTTGTAATAATTGTAAAAATCATATTTTTGGTTCTCTTGTGTCCAAAATACGAATTACCAAAATATACTTATGAATAAAATTTCCGGAATATTTTTGTGAGTTATATTCCTTTGTTCGGTTTCTCCAATATTGTGGGTATAATGTATATGTTCATTCTCTTGGAATTTTGGTAATATTTTGGATTTTAATTTTTTATATTTTGATGAGTTATATAATTTCAAGTCCTAAAATAATATAACTAATACACATAATATACAAATAATCACACACATGGTGACATCTAAATATATATTTTCCTAAATACATATTTAGTCACTTTTATTTATAAAAAACCAACCTCCAATATTCATAATTTTTGTAACAAAAATTATGGCAAACTTTATATGAAAATTCATGATTTAAAATATACTTGTAAATATTTGTTTAAAAATATTTTTCTAAGTGTTTAATTTTTAGAAAATTTTTGCCATCGTTTCCCCTTAAAAATGGAGGTTTTCATGCTTTCAAAGCATATCATTTTCTTTTATAAATCAACACAATCAACAATAAATCAATCAACACTTACCAATTTGCCAAAATCAAGCATAAATTACTACTTCATGAACTTGAAAATTTACAAAATCTTGTAGTAACTTACTAGTGTGTTTAGTAAGCTTAGTTACCCTTTAAAGTGTGGTTGTTTATTTAAAAACTTCATTTTTGAAGAAATTAGATCTTCACAACTTGTAAATCATTTTTCTAAAAATATTTCTTCTTGGATTTTTATTGTTAATTACATGATTCTACACTTGTTTAACCACTAAAAATGTGGTTAATTTCTTTAAGAACCAAGATTAAGTAAAGTTTGTATTTTAAACTTGTTTTCTTGAAAAACCATTCTTGAAATCATAGATTTACAAGACTTTACACACACTTTGATCATCACTTAACAAGAAAACAACTTTTTCTTTCAAGTTCATGATTTACATAAGGATGATCTATTGATCTTTAACATTTTCATCCTCTCATCTTGCTAGATTATGTCTTTAATCACTATCTAGCAAGATCAAATGATGATCAACATAAAAAACAAGAGCAAACAACATTCAACAAGCATAACAACACATAAACATCATGATTTCTTATGTATTTAGTCTTATGTTCAAGTTTCAAATTCAAGATTCTTAGTGTTCTTTAAGATTAACAACTTGTATCTTCTTTTAACCACCAAAATACGATGTAAAATGAAGTGTAGAGTGTTCTTACTGCTAGCTCAAGGCTAGGGATGATTACTAGATGTAAATGAAGTGGATAAAAGCACAAGAGAAAGGTCCTTCAACTTCCATAAGCTCCAAGCTTACTTATACACCTTCTAGCACCTTTGTATATATGTAGATTGGATGGAAGATGATTGAAGATGATGGTTGTATGGTGGGTGGTTCTTGGCCGCGAGTGAAGGAAAGGAGAAGAAGAAAGATGGTGTTGGTTATATTGTGAAGAAATGAGAATGGTTATGATCTTAAGGTTACTTATAATACTTCAACACTAGTTTTATCTCATGGTTTATGTGTTTAGTAAAGAGAAACATGATCTATTTTAATAACAAAATAAAATCTCTACTGGGGCCCTTATTGGCCGTGAACTAGGTGGGGTGGGGTCTAGATTAGGGGTTAACCATAAGTTAGATTTCATGGTTAAAATTCAAGTATCTAGTTAGGTGTTTAGTTATTATATATTTATATAGTGTGTGATGATGTTCGGGGACCATAACTAGCTTGGTAATGTTAGAACAATGCTTCTAGTGAAAATTTGGTGTTTCGGGTAGTATCCGGTTGTTCGGTTGGTTATTGGTTCGTTAAGGTGCTAAACTATGAAGTTTAGTGAGTTTTATGTTACCTTTGTGACAGTTTTGATTCCCGACACTTAGGAAAGCATTCAAGACCATTTAACCATATTTCTGCATGATATTAGAGTGTTTAAATGTTGAATTTTGCTGATTTCTGCAGAATTCTGTAGTTTATGTGAGTTTTAGGCACTTTCCTGCACTTAATCTATCTCTAGGGAGGCAGTTTTGTGATCCTTACTTTCCTACACACTACACTAGTGTAATACTTGGTTTCTGGCTCATTCTGTGTCTCAATACAATGTCTGTCTATACTGAACTCCGTCAGCATATTTCTGATTTATCTGATAAATGTGCTAACTGTGTTTCGCGCATCATTTGAACCAACAAAGTTTGCATGCAATAATGATATGTCATTTGCAATATATGATGCACATGTATGTATATGGAAATTTTCAGAAAGCAATTCAAGTAATTAATTGTAATTCAGCACAGTCATTAAACACTAATCATTGTTTAATAATTGTACGGATACCCGGAATTTTGACAGTTGTCACACCACGGGGCCGTGCTCAGCGAGCACGGGGCCGTGGCTGGAGTACTGTTGCATTGACTTGAAATTTTTCGGTTTGTTTTCTTAGAATGTCAAGCCAGAATAACGGAACCTCTTCAGCACATTCAAGGAACAGCCGCAGGGAACGAAGGCCTTCAATCGAAGCAACTCTTGTGCGCTATGTGATGGCACTATATAACAACTCTCAAATAAACCGACACCCTTGAATATTTTCCGACACCCCAAAATATTTTAAAATATCCCAATATGTCCCAAAATATACCCGTATGTGAAAACCGAGCCCGAAATACAATATAGCCTTAAAAATAAATTAAAAACAAGAAAAAGTAAGTTGAGGCGGGCCGCGTAGAACCCACCCCAACTCTTACGCGGGCGGTATCAAGGTTAAAACCTGATTTCGTTGAGTTTTAAGTTTAGGCGGGTCGCGTGAGATCGGAAAGATGGCACAGCCCGGTGATGATACGTGTCATCATAGTGGCAAGTTTATACGCTGACCAGGATCAGCTACGCTTTGACCGGGGATTGACGCGGGCCGCGTAAGCCCTGTCTTTGTTTTACGCAGGCCGCGAGAAAGACAGAATCAGGCCCTATATAAGAAGGGCATCAACATTCAGTTCCGATCGCTCACAAACGTTTCTCAATCTTAATTTCTGAATAGAAGGCATAATACGCGGGTATTATACCCCCCTAATTAGCGAAGTTCTGCTCCGTTGTAAGTATTATAACCCCTGGATACGTATTAGATACGCTGCCCGATTGATCTAGGGTTCCGTAATGGCTGTCGTGGTTCTGCCCGACGTAGTCATTGGAATGTCGTCTCGGGGAGGGTATTGCTAATGTTAAAATGGGTTATTATACTAGCGCGTGTACATTTGTGTAAATTTTAGATTATCACCAGGAAACCCTTACGAAAAATCTAAGACATCAATGTGAGTAATCCTTCTTTTTGTGTAAACCTTTTTGTGAGTAATCTCCTTTTGTTAACAGTTTTTACAAACCTTAACTATTTTACAATGCAATTTAGCAGTTATTGAGTCTTTGTAATTCTTCAATTACTGCCGGTATGTTGGGGTTTTGTATACAAAATGTACTACACTGTGAGTAGTAAGTCGGGATGACCATACGTTACCATTGGACAATGAGTTAGCCAATGTGTAATATGACCCACAAGTCAGGTTTAACAGTACTAAAGGAGTAATTGTGTAGATATAAACATTGTAATCGCTCTCAATACTGTTTAAATTAAATTAATGTTTCTTGATTAAACTGGGATTCACTCACCAGTATTTCCCACTGACAAATGTTTTTAAAACGCGTTTCAGGTAACACAATGTGAAAGCCAATTAGAAGCCAGCTGGACAACACTGAAGGCTTAGAAAAGTGGCTATAAAAGTTACCTAAATAAAGAAGGCGTTTTAATTCAAATAAAATAAGATTTATCCCTGTAAATTAGTTTGTAATAAAAACTTGGGTTTCATCCCACTATGTTTATTTATATATAAATGGTGGTTTTACTCTGATAAACATTTCCTAACTACGATCCTGATGAAAATTTCCGCTGACAAATTAGACAACACACGATACCACCAAAACTGGCTCGCGGCCGCCCGTTCCCGGGGATCAGGGATCGGGGGTTGCGACAGAAGGTGGTATCAGAGCTAAGCCACTGATTCAGCCACAGAGGTGTTCTGCTGACATCAAAATTTAAAGTGTTAGGAAATAAATTACGGAAATACGTGCATAACTGTATTCATTTGTTATGTCTTATTTGACTATTTGTTAGTTTACAGTATGAGCGACCAAGGACCATCTGACGCGTACCATCAATTGTCTGGTTCGCCTAGAAGCGAAGGCACCTCCTCTTCTCAGCCTACCCTCTCTGGGTACTCTGCTGATACGGAAGAAGGAATCTTTGTGTTTAAGGCTCAGTCAGAAGAGCCATTTCCTCAGAAAAAGAAGGGATGGTTCAGTAGAGGGGCACACGAGCGTAGGAAGCGTATGAAAAAGTTACAAGATCAGAGGGTACTAGCCGCAGCCAAGAGAGAGACAGATGCCTATGCCCAGGATATGATAAATAGGGGTATAGCCAACATCCACATCCTAGCCACTACTGCAGCTGACCCAAATCTGGAGCAAATAATAGCACCCCAACCACAACTGCCAATCCCAGACCAACCGATGGAGATAGAAAACCCTGAAAACCAAGTAGAGATGCATGACTTCAATCCGGAAGAAATTCCTAGGGTACCAGCACCAAACCCCCTAGACCCAAATTACGATCCTTGGTGGGATGACGTTAGGGACTATGTGCAACGCTACCCAATACATGAAGACACACCCATGCAGAACGTAGGAGCTTACCTAGGTTTGGACCCTTTAGATCCCTATTTTCACGATGAATACATTAGGGAAATTTTAAATGATCCTTACCGATTCCAGGCACCGACACCCACACACCAGGAACCCGCACCCCAGATTCTGAACCCAGTCCTAGAACCTGCACCCCCAATGAGTGCAGAAAACGTACAAGAGCTTAGGACATTTGGTTAGGAAATTCTAGAAAGTAGTGAACGGATGAGACAGGTGGGAGAGCGACTCGTCTGGAAGTACGACGAGCGCAATATGGATTTTTGGATAAATCCATATCCGTGATGTGATGGAGGAGACGGTAATAGTAATAATAATAATAATAAAATCAAATAAAATAAAATATGTGTGTACGGATGCCTATTACTATTAGTGTAATTCTATTTCAGTTGGTATTGTAATTTTTATTTCAGTACTAGTGTGTAATAGACGCATAGTATATGGAAATAGTGTAAAAGTCGCAATGATCGACGCTTTTGGCTAGATTGCGTGTCATGTGATTGACTATATTAATATTATTTTGTGATATTAATATGGGGAAAATGTTTAAAATTCAGATGGCCGATGAAGGAAATCAAGGAAATCTGAATAACGATAACCAGAGTAACATTAACGTGGTTATGAGAATCCGAGCATCAATAACAATGGAAACCAAATGGATAATAGTGCCGTTCAACACATAGTGGCACAAGGAATCATAGATGCAATGCCATTTATTATTCAAACAGTTCAAGAAGCGAATAAAAAAAGTAAACATAGCAGTAAGCGACCAATTGAACCAGAAAACAGCGTGAACAATGGACCCGTACTTCAAGTGCCCATTCCCAAAAGAAGAAGAACCGTGTCTTACGGTTGTTCTTACAAAGAATTCTGGTCCTGCAAACCAATAGAATTCTCGGGCAATGAAGAACCTATTGCAGCTCTACGCTGGATAGAAAAGACTGAGGCTGTTCTAAAAATAAGCAAATGTGCGGAAGAAGATAAAATAATGTTTGCTTCTAATCTGTTTAAGAACTCAGCTCTAGAATGGTGGAACACTGTCCTCCAATCAAAAGGAAGTGATAGGGTTTACAACATGGAATGGGAGGAATTTAGAAACATGGTAGAAAGGAAATTCTGCCCTCCTAATGAAAAAGAACAGATAGCAAACAAATTCCTAAACCTTAGGATGAATGGAGTGGATAGTAAGGGGTACACAAAGTTATTCTTTGAATATGCTAGAATAGTACCAACCCTTGCATCACCTGAACCAGTATTAATCTCCCGTTACATCTGGGGATTAATCGGAGAGATTAGACATGTAGTCAAGGCAGCTAGACCTCAAACTATAGAAGAAGCTGTAGAACTAGCAAATACCTTGACATATGAATTAATCCGTACTAGGGAAGAAGACCAGAGGAGAAACCTAACCCAAAGGCTTACTCAAGAATTCTGTTCTGGGAATTTCAACCGTAGGAATATGGGTTCTACCTCTGCACCTTTCTGCAAGGTCTGCAAGAAAAAAACATTCGGGAAAATGCTCTACTCTTTGCAATTATTGCAAAATGCCAGGACACAAGGAAGAAGATTGCAGGAAGAAATCCAGTAATGGATTATGCTACAACTGTGGAGAAAAAGGTCACATCAGGCCAAACTGTCCAAAACTAGCCCCAGCTGCAAACAACAAGAACACTAAAAATGCTAGAGCATTTGTTCTGACTGCAGATGAAGCCAAGATGATTCCAGACGTGATAGCTGGTATGTTTTTAGTTAATGATGTCTTTGCTAAAGTATTATTTGACTCTGGTGCAAACCAAAGTTTTATTAATACTTCGTTTTGCAAACTTCTAAATCAGTCATTAACTAAACTACCACAAGAATGTCTAGTAGAGACAGCTAATGGAGAAACTGTTAGGATTTCTGAAATCTTGCAGGGAGCAAGAATAGAAATTTTAAACCAAAAGTTTATAGCAAAACTTTATCCCATGAATCTGGCAGGATTTGATATCGTTTTAGGAATGGATTGGTTAATAGCCAATAAAGCCAGTATTTTATGTGATCAAAAGTCAATCCAAGTAAATTTACCAAAAGGTAAAAAGATAACAATTAAAGGAGATAAATCATCTAGATCTACGAAATTCATCTCTGTGATGAAAACTGCAAGTTATATAAAAAAAGGTTCTATAGTGTATTTGATTTCTATAATCACTAACACTAAAGGAAAAGAACTAAAAGACATTCCAGTAGTGTCTCGATTTTCAGATGCCTTTCCAGAAGAATTACCAGGACTACCACCAGACAGAGAAGTTGAATTCAGAATTCACCTACTGCCAGGAACAGCACCAATTGCCAAAGCACCTTATCGTTTGGCACCCGCCGAAATGCAGGAATTGAAGAAACAATTAGATGAATTGCTAGAAAAAGGATTTATACAACCAAGTTCGTCGCCATGGGGAGCGCCAATATTATTTGTTAAAAAGAAGGACGGATCAATGCGTATGTGCATTGATTACCGTGAATTGAACAAAGTCACGATTAAGAATCGGTACCCATTACCGAGAATCGATGATCTGTTCGATCAACTGCAAGGAGCTCGATTTTTCTCTAAAATCGATTTAAGGTCAGGATATCATCAATTAAAGGTACAGGAAAAGGATATTCCTAAGACTGCCTTCAGAACAAGGTATGGCCATTATGAATTTACTGTCATGCTATTTGGTTTAACCAATGCCCCAGCCGCATTTATGGACATGATGAACCGAATATGTAAGCCATATTTGGATAAATTCATAATTGTTTTTATAGATGATATTCTAATTTACTCTAAGAATAAAGAGGAACATGCAACGCAATTGCACACACTTTTAAGTCTATTAAGAAAAGAAAAGCTTTATGCTAAATTTTCAAAGTGCGAGTTTTGGTTAGAACAGGTACAATTTCTTGGACACTTAGTGAACCATGAAGGAATTCATGTGGATCCAACAAAAATCGAGGCAATTACCAAATGGAAAACCCCTGAATCACCAACCGAGGTTAGAAGTTTCTTAGGATTGGCCGGTTATTATAGAAGGTTTATTCGAGATTTTTCTAGAATAGCCATTCCTTTAACTAAGTTAACCTGTACATCCATTAAGTTTGAATGGGGACCAAAACAAGAATAAGCTTTTAGAATTCTCAAGTAAAGATTAACTAATACACCCATACTAGCGTTACCAGAAGGAACTGAAGATTTTGTAGTATATTGTGACGCTTCTAAATTAGGTTATGGATGTGTGTTGATGCAACGTCAAAAGGTTATAGCTTACGCATCTAGACAACTTAAGAATCATGAAGAAAATTATTCAACCCATGATCTGGAATTAGGAGCTATAATTTTTGGCATTAAGATTTGGAGACATTACCTTTATGGTAGTAAGTTTACCATATTCACTGATCATAAGAGTTTAAGGTATGTTTTCGAGCAAAAGGAGTTGAATATGAGACAAAGACGCTAGATGGAAATGCTTAGTGACTATGATTGCGATATCCAGTACCATGAAGGAAAAGCAAATGTAGTGGCAGATGCTTTAAGTCGAAAGTATCATGAGAAGCCAAAAAGGGTACGTTCTCTTAAATTAAATCTACAAGTAGATTTAAATGATCAAATCAGAAAAGCACAAGAATCAGTAATCAAGGATGATGCTGAAAAACTAAAAGGTATGATTAAGGAATTAGAACAAGGAACAGATGGAATTTGGAGATTCCATAAAAAGAGAATGTGGATACCTAAATTAGGAAACCTACGTCATCGTATATTAGAAGAAGCCCATAAGTCTAAGTATACGATGCACCCATGAAATGATAAAATGTACCAGGATTTAAGGAAAAATTTCTGGTGGATAGGAATGAAGAAAGACATAGCAGCCTATGTTTCTAAACGTTTAACTTGTTCACAAGTTAAAGCTGAACATCAGAAACCCTCAGGTTTGTTGTAGCAATTAGAAATGCCAGTATGGAAATGAGAATTGATAACAATGGATTTTGTTACTAAATTACTCAAAACAAAGAAAGGAAATGATACAATCTGGGTGATTGTAGATAGGCTAACTAAGTCAGCTCATTTCCTACCAATGAAAGAAACTTTCAGTATGGAACAGCTAGCTAAATTATATGTAAATGAAATTGTTTCATTACATGGAATTCCTTTATCAATTGTTTCTGATAGGGATAGTTGATTTACCTCTCATTTTTGGTCAAGTTTCCAAAAGGCAATGGGAACCAAGTTAAATCTGAGCACAGCTTATCATCCTCAAACAGACGGACAAAGAGAAAGAACAATTCAGACAATGGAAGATATGCTTAGAGCTTGTGTAATTGATTTCAGAGGTAATTGGGATGATCACTTACCTTTAATAGAATTTTCTTATAATAATAGTTATCACACAAGTATCAATGCTGCACAATTCGAAGCACTTTATGGACGAAAGTGCCGAACCCCAGTCTGTTGGGAAGAAATTGGGGAAAAACAGCTATCTGGACCTGAGATAGTGCAAGAAACAACCGACAAAATCATTCAAGTCAAGGAACGACTGAAAGCAGCACGTGATCGACAGAAGAGCTATGCCGATAACCGACGCAAGCCATTAGAATTTCAAGTAGGAGATAAAGTATTGTTAAAAGTCTCTCCTTGGAAAGGAGTGGTAAGATTCATTAAATGAGGGAAGTTAAGTCCCAGGTATATTGGACCTTTTGAGATTATTAGAAGGATAGGACCTGTAGCCTATCAGCTACAACTTCCAGAGGAAATGGCAGGAATACATAATGTGTTTCATGTATCTAATCTCAAGAAATGCTTAGCTGATGAATCGCTAATGGTACCTCTTAAGGATATAGAGGTAAATGAACAACTCAAATTTGTAGAAACGCCTCTACAGATCGAAGACAGGAAAGTAAAGAATCTCAAACACAAGAGATTAGTTCTGGTCAAAGTGAAGTGGGACTCCAAAAGAGGACCTGAGTACACGTGGGAGCTTGAATCTGAAATGCAAAGGAAATATCCACACTTGTTCCAGTAGATCTCGAGGACGAGCTCTAAAACAAGGTGGGGAGGATATAACAACTCTCAAATAAACCGACACCCTTGAATATTTTCCGACACCCCAAAATATATTAAAATATCCCAATATGTCCCAAAATATACCCGTATGTGAAAACCGAGCCCGAAATACAATATAGCATTAAAAATAAATTAAAAACAAGAAAAAGTAAGTTGAGGCGGGCCGCGTAGAACCCACCCCAACTCTTACACGGGCGGTATCAAGGTTAAAACCTGATTTTGTTGAGTTTTAAGTTTAGGCGGGCCGCGTAAGCTAACCTTACCACTTACGCGGGCCGCGTGAGATCAGAAAGATGGCACAGCCCGGTGATGACACGTGTCATCATCATGGCAAGTCTATACGCTGACCAGGATCAGCTACGCTTTGACCGGGGATTGACGCGTAAGCCCTGTCTTTGTTTTACGCGGGCCGCGAGAAAGTCATAATCAGGCCCTATATAAGAAGGGCATCGGCATTCAGTTCCGATCGCTCACAAACGTTTCTCAATCTTAATTTATGAATAGAAGGCATAATACGCGGGTATTATACCCCCCTAATTAGTGAAGTTCTGCTCCGTTGTTAGTATTATAACCCCTGGATACGTATTAGATACGCTGCCCGATTGATCTAGGGTTCCGTAATGGCTGTCGTGGTTCTGGCCGACGTAGTCATTGGAATGCCATCTCGGGGAGGGTATTGCTAATGTTAAAATGGGTTATTATACTAACGCGTGTACATTTGTGTAAATTTTAGATTATCACCAGGAAACCCTTACGAAAAATCTAAGACAACAATGTGAGTAATCCTTCTTTTTGTGTAAACCTTTTTGTGAGTAATCTCCTTTTTATTAACAGTTTTTACAAAATGTTAACTATTTTACAATGCAATTTAGCAGTGATTGAGTCTTTGTAATTCTTCAATTACTGCCGGTATGTTGGGGTTTTGTATACAAAATGTACTACACTATGAGTAGTAAGTCGGGATGACCATACGTTACCGAAACTGGCTCGCGGCCCGTTCCCGGGGATCAGGGATCGGGGGTTGCGACACACTACAAGAAGCTCTCGACGAAATGACATCCGTAGAAGAAGTCCTTATCGACCGTATCAACTATCTAACAGTGGGGCTAGAAAATAGCTTCCAAGAAATCAAACTTTTGCACCAAAGGTTGAATATTCTTGCAATGCCTCCTATGGAACCAATCCTTCCCCAAGAAGATTGGAACTTGGCACAAGGAGTTCTTAACCCCACCGGGTGGTATGACATCCACGCGGAACCTACTCTTGACAATTTACAAGAGGTTCCGGTGGAAGACACACCTCCTCAAAACGAGGACGCTAATGAACCCGCCTTTCTTCTCCCTCGGGAGATAGAAGAATGGCTTAACGATGTTTGAGGGGCCCTTTCCGGAGAAGAAGTTCTTCAAGCCTCATTCAACCGGAAAAATTATCTTTTCAGAAATTTTGCTCTTAAAATAAAATTTTGTAGGCTAAGACTTCTTTGTGGTTTGAGATTTCTTGTATTTCATGACCTACTTATCCAGATTTAGTTTATGTCTTTATTTTCTAGAATATTATGTAATCCGCTCTTGAATGAGTGATGGTTTTTAAGTATTAAATGGTGTTTGGATGATGTTGTAATGGTTAAAACACACTCAAAATGGTGGAGGTTACTAAGGGGAACTTGAAATCAACACCCCATGTACGAAAACAGAGCCTCCGGCAATTTTTCTTCATTACAGCAAGTTCAGCACGGGGCCGTGCTCAGCCCAATACGCCCCGTGCTAAAGGTTCTGCAGAAAACGCCCAGTTCAGGTAACTGGACACGGGGCCGTGTTCACTGAACACGCCCCCGTGCCCAGCCTTCTGTAAAATATGGTACTGGCGATCTGAACACGGGGCCGTGCCCGGACTAACACGGGCCCGTGCCCAGTAACATAAAATTTTGTTTTTAAACACCTTTTTACATATTCAATCAACCTAAAACTTATTTTTGGGACACATTGAGGACAATGTGTAATTTAAGTGTGGGGGGGGGGGGGTGCTAAAACCTTGAATTTTGCAAGTCATAATAACAAGCCTTACACAAAACTCTATTGGAACCGCTAATCACCCCAAATTTTTTCAAAAACTTTTCGTTTTTTTACTTGTCTTGGTTTAATTTGGGAATAACAAGTTCTAAAAAGGTTACATTTTTTACAAATTTACAACCGATAGCGTCGTGATAAAAAGAACCAACATAAGAAAATTATGAAATGACATGACAAATCTAGTTAAAATTTGATTATATATACTTGATCACATTATAAACCCATTCCCACAAAAAGTGAGTTTTGAGCCTTTATTGAGCATACAAGCATATATCTTTAAACTAAATGTTCATTTTTTGTTTTTGTGTGAATAGCCGCTTGGTTCTTACGACTCTAGAACTTGCCACGACGATACATTCCCGGTCCTTACCAACTTAAACCCAAGTAAGTAAATGATAGAGGCATTAGGACTAACCTATTTTCCTTTCAATACCATTATTTTTCTTTTTCTTTTAACCTATCCAAAATCCCCCTAGTTAACCCCTTTGAGCCTAAAGGTTTTCATTTCTAAACCCACAAAACAAACACCCTTCACCCACCAAACCCTTTTTCTTTTAAACCCTTTTGTTTTAGTAAAAATCTCGGTTTTCTTGTGACGTTCCTTATAAAAAAAAATGAAGTCTAGCAATAAACAAACAAGTTCCTCAAAGAAACTTTGTTTGAAAGTGACTTGTTTGAATAAAAGTCACAAAAACAAAAAGTTTTACGACGACTGACGCTTTTTACGCTTTTAGCACTTTTTACTAACCACTAACCCAAAACCACCTACCTTTAACCCAAGCCTAACCCTTCCCCAAGTCCTCTTGATATTTACAAAGGTTTATAGTTAAAAACGAGGAGGATTGATTGCTTGGCAAGTTATGGTAGAAATAAGTTCCATGCCAGTCTCGAGTGTTTCACAAAAATACATCGTCGGCCGAGTGTTGAGTGATCTCCCGTGAGGTATGTGAACTTGTATATAAATGGAATTTTAAAAAGGCATGTTATGCCCAAATAAGTAATTTCTCTTATAAAACGTTCTAAATAAATCATGACGAATAGAATTGTAAATAACATAAAAATAAAACCAAATAAAGATCTTGGATTCCCGACACTCAAGACAAGCCCAAAACTTCTCTTCTACCCATTCCATTTGGGCGTGTAAGCCACATTATAAAGAGTTTTGCTTGAGGACAAGCAAAGATTCAAGTGTGGGGGTATTTGATGTGTGTAAAATGCAACATATAAATTACATCAAATGAGGCATAAAACTAACCCTTTTTTAGTACTAATGTTGGAAAAAATGTGCTTTTGTCTTCCTTTTGTATTTTCAGGACCAAATGAGCTTAATTGAACAAAAGGAACAAATTTGCAGCCAAATCTAACATAAAAACAAAGAAAGGAATAAACGGGGCATGCCCGACCCCTCGACAACATCTTCCCAAACAAAAACAAAGAAACAGAAGGCTGACCACGACCCCGTGCCCAGCGGACACGGGGGCGTGGCCAGGTACCTGCAGAAAAGACAAAGTCATAGAAGCTTCTATTCCCAGCATGGGGGCGTGCCCAGCTCAACACGGGTCGTGGTCAACGCTAAGATTCGCTTCTGCACACGGGGCCGTGCCCAGTGAACACGGGGGCGTGTGGAGCTAATGCAGACAAATCACAATTAATGAAGAAAGAGAAAAAGGATGGACATGGGGCCGTGTCCAATGGACACGGGGCCGTGTCCGGGCTTCTGTGCAGGCTATAAATAGGGGCGCTTGGCTCACTTCAAAGGCATCCTTTGGCAAACCACCTCTCTCCTACTTCACCCACACTCCACCACCATCACAACACCCACATCCACCACCATCATCCATCTTAGAGTGTGTGTAGTAGTCCCGGATCCAAGATTGATCGTAAGAGTTCTTGACAATCAAAGGCCATGTTTGCCTAAGTCTCTTACATCACTTGGTGAAGATAAGCATTTAATGTTATACTTTTGATTTTTAATCTTTTCGCACTTTTTATTTGGTTTTGTATTAATGACTTTAATAACTAGTTTCTTATGTTGAAGGTGAAACTTCCTTATCATTTGTCTGTGGTGTCTTGACGTTATTTTACTGTCTATATAAAATAAAAGATTTACACCATTCATATCTCTATGGTCTATATAGAGATATGTTGGCTACCTGGTCGGGGGTTAAGGGAATGGTTTGGTAAGGTTCTTGCCTTGTTCAGTGTATAGATCCTGCAAGGACCTGGGTCAAGCTTACTAGGACCTCCTTCAATACCCACTGGTAATGGATGGCGGGGGTGCGAATGGCTTGATCCCCTCATATGTAAACTACTATTAATACATTAACCCGATTACTTGGGATTGTATCCCTGCTGACTCAAACCACTTAGCCGAGGGTAACGTCACCTTCAAAAGAGGGGCCTACCACATTAGGCATTAATAACTTAATTAATTATCTTTCAATATTCCAACCCTTTAGGATTGTATCCTTGCTGACTCAAACTATTGGGTTGAGGGTAAAGTCACCTTCAAAAGAGGGGCCTACTACTATAACTAAGATAATCTCTTAAAAAGTGAAAAAGTGCGGAAATCATCAAAGGTTACATTAAAGGCGAGTCGGATCCAAGTGATTTTTAGTTTCTATTTTTCATGTTTAAAACCTTTTCTAAAACTTTTGATTTGATTAGACGTTGAGGATAAACCAGTATTAAAAACTCTTGTGTCCTTGGATGACCTCAGTATCTTACCAACGCTATACTACGCTCACGATGGGTGCACTTGCCCATCTGTGTGTTTAGTGTTAGTAGAATATCGTGTCTTATAAATTTAAAACTTGACTAATGTGTTAAAAAGGACTTAAAATATAAAGAAAAACATAATACACCCGACACACACCAGAACCACCCTTTATTGTGAGAACCGCGAGAACCAACGTGAACACAACCAAAAAATACCTAAAAATATCTAAAAAACACCCAATTTTTTTTTACTATTTTTTTTTGGAAAAATCGCTATATTTCGTCAATAATAAAAGAAATTTCAAAAAAAAAAAAAATTCGAGTAACAGTTATCCATGCACATGTGGATTTGTATCTTTTCTTTGATAAATTCCGTAATTCATTACAAATATCAAACAATTGTACGTTCATTTACACTACCATTCATAATACACTACTTTTTACATTAACAATAATAGAAATGCACATGTGCATCTATATGTATGAACTTGTTATAACATTAACAACACTAGAAATGCACATGTGCATCTATAGATATAAACATGTTATAACGTGTTTTAGTACACCACTTTGAATACACATTCCCTTTCATCTATCATACCATCCATACTACACTACCATTACCTCCTACCATCCGTAATACAATACAATTGCTTTTTACCATCCATAATACAATATTATTGCTAATATTTCACTTTATTATATGTACATCAACATCCTTTATACCATCCAAACAACATATTACATCATAAAGTGACAAATATAATCAAACCATCAACCACTAGATATAACTAACCAAAACACATGTATATGGGCATACTTCATCATTTAAAATCACAAACTTTTTGTACCAAAACACCTTATTTCATGTTGATACATATAGATACACATGTGCATTTCTAATATTGGTAATGTAAAAAGTAGTGTATTACATATGGTAGTGTAAATGAAAGTGCATTTTTCTACTACTGGTAATATATTATGGAATTTGTTCAAAAAAGGATACATATGCACATGTGCATCCATAACTGTTACTCGAAAAAAAAAACGTTTTCTTTGGGTAACAAAATATAGCGATTTTTATTAGAAAAATATTAAAAAAAAATTGTGGGTTTTTTTTTGGATTTTTTTAGGTATTTTTTTTGTGTTCATATTGGTTCGCGCAGTTCTCGCAATAAGGGTGGTTCTCAAATGAACTTTACCCTATATATATAATATAATATAATATAACATAACTCGTATGAGCAACACATATCTAGCTCGTTAATCTAGCTATGTATATATATATTTATTTCATTTTACAGTACCTAACTTTTAATGAAAATGAGCTAAAAAATTAATAGATCGAAAAGTGCTTAGCTAATATATAGTGGTTCTCTCGGTTCTTAAGTATCTTTGTGGTTCTCTTATGATCCGCACCACATATATAAAAGTTTAATGGATTATCATATTAATCTGTTTGGTTGATCCAACCCGTTTGAGTAAAGGTGTTTATAGATTTAGCTAAAACTGACATAAACATGTTTAGTTTTAACCAAAACCCATAAATTCTATCCTAACGTGTTAAGAATTCACACCGTTAATATTTCCATGTTGAAGTTATCTAAAACTATATCAAAACCATTTAAAAAGCTACAAATTGATCTCAAAACAAGCTTAAAAATGTTGTGGATCTTAAAAGAAAAAAAGCCACCACTTGGAGTACAACATGTAGCTTCTAATCAAGTCAAAGTGCATGTATCCTTAACATCCCTTTAGTACAACTTTATTTCTTGCCTAAGCGAGCATGTTACACCCAACAAATATAAACTAAATACACATAGTTGTGAGTGTATTAAAATATATCCAAGAATGTCATCTAACAAAATTTAAACATATAAATCGATCACATATTCTTGCCAAGAGATATGAGTCAAACATAATACTATTATAACTATATATGTGTCAAACATAATATTACATATGTGTCAAACATAATTTTACATGTTCACTACAACCTTATAGTAACCATGATCTTTGTATTTTTGTATTTAACCTCCTCTTCTATTGGTGGGTTGAAGCGGATTTGATCAAATTGAAATAGATAAACAACCACAGCATCTTCTGGCTCCAACAACTACTGGTCCAGAACAAATGTTGTCTTACTTGACCTTTGTTTTGAGCCACTCCATTTAGTTTGTGGTAAACCCTCATCCAACAAATCTTTTGTTCATCACGGGCTGTGACAATGATAACCACACAAACTGGAAATTCAGTCTAAAAAATGTGGCTAAAAAATGCCTCAAATTCACCCAAATCGATTATAAATATATCAAATCCTCAATCATCCACAATCATCATTTCCTGACACTTTTAATCCTTTCTTGTGTCGGTAAATCTTGTAACCATGTTGGAAGGAAAAGCTGTGATTGGGGAGACTGACATGCTCCAAACCATGCAGGATGATGCACTTCAACTCGCAGCGAAAACACTGGATTTCTTTGATGTAAACGAAGCTACTGATATGGCGCGAGTCATTAAACAGGTACAAAATCGATCCTGAATCAACTTTTTTGTTTAGATTAAGTTTTATAGAAAGATTGAATGGATGTTTGATTGTAGGAATTTGATAGAATGTATGGAGGTGGATGGCAGTGTATTGTAGGGACTGATTTTGGTTCATTTGTGACTCATTGTTATGGGTCTTTCATTCATTTTTCTATTGGGAGTCTCGCGATTTTGTTGTTTAGAGGATCAGCAGTTCCAGAGATCGATGAATTTTCGGGTTTGGAAGGTGTAAAAGCATGATTTTTTGATCTAGTTTTATTGCATTTTAGGTTTTTATTTCATTGTAAGAAGCTCATTTGTAAGTTGAAACCAAGAAGGAAAAATTCTTTTTAGAGCGACGGCAATGATTTTAGAAAAACAAACTAGAAAGATGCTAGCAAATTCAATACAAAATACCAAGAAGGAAAGATAACATTGTTGGAGATGGGTCATAATTCTAAGGCTAAAGGGTGTGGGGGGTAATGGTTGGGACATGATTCGTCACGTAGGAATATGAATGAAAGGCTATACCACCCCTTTCCTAATCCACCATGTTTTGCATGGATTAAACCATGGTAACCAGGCCCTCCTTTCCATTTTTCAAGTAATCATTTCATTTTTCTTTAAACAAAGATAAATTAAAATAAATAAGGGGATAATGGTTTGGGTCATGACCACACCCTTAGAGTAGTGGTTTTGGATAGTGGATTAGAGGTGGGTGACATGACAGTGACTTGGAAGGTCATGGTGGTCATGAGGATCATGACCACGCCCTATAGCCTAATAAAAATTATATAAATAAAAACAGTAAAGATACACTCTTTACGTATTTGAGAAATTGTAGTACATGTACTATGTACAAATCCTAACGAAAATAACTTATAATACAATATATGTAATTTAATTGATTCAAACTATAGTGTTCAACAAGAGTTTTAACCGCGTCTTCTAGCATGGTCCGTTCTATAGTCTTCAACGAACTCCTGAATCGTGTCTTCTTGTACAATCCGTTGCGTAGGCTTCAACAAGGTCTTGAACCACGTCTTCTTGTACAATAATTTCCTACAAAAAGAACAAACAAGTGTTGACGGTTGTGACTGAGGCACGTGTTCAACATGCTTCCCTTAAAACAGATTTCGCGCCTCTACATGGTACAACAACCGAAGCAGTCTATACTACCGGAAATGGCCACGGGCCCGAATAAAATTATAGTGTTAGAACTTGTGGAAAAATAATGATACAAAAGTGATGAAATTGAACAGGGAAAACTTATCTCTCTAAGTACCCAACACATGAGTCTTCAAGTATCTCCAAGAACTCTTCTAAAATTCTACTTGCAATTCTCTACTTGTAATTAGCTTCATCAAATTAGGCACATACCCTACTTTGCATGGAAGAGATATGGGGTGGAGAAGAGTCTCACTTTATTAGAGACGTAAACTCTAATAAAAACTAATAAATTGACATAAAAACTCTACTTAAGAGTTTCTCACCCATATGAAGAGTCTAGTAAATACTTATAATTTTACTAAATTATAATTTCACTAAATTAATATCCATTCACACTATCTAAATTTCAAACAATCCCCCACATGAATGGAGATCGTTGAAAACACATAAAATTTTCATTGCAACCTCGACAGTTGAGTATTGCAGGATAGGTTTAGCTTTGAACCTTCATTTATGAAGCATACTTAGTTTTCTAACGATTTGTAGACGCGTTGTCCTTGAACAAACCCCCCATTTGTGTAGACGATAATACACTTCACACAATACTCTCCTTAGTCGGGTCATCCCCTCATAGTCATGTCCAATAATGGTTGTGGATAACTTTCATGGTTCTGCGAGAGCTCTAGGAATTATGCCCTCAATTCCATTCGAAGCGACCCAACTTCTCTCTAACATAGGTGATTCTCTTTAAATCATTAAAAGCATTGTGGTTATCATGATTTGTCTAAATCATTACCACATATTATGCTTAGCCTCACTCTTTGTCACTGAATGTCATAGGAATGGACTAGGACGCATTTAAACACCTTTTTATCATTTAGGGGTTATGTATAACCATATATACTAGCTTATGCATATCAGCTATGCCCCCATAGTGACCACCCTTAGCCATATGAATTAGTTGATCTGTTAAACTTAGATATTGGGATCACCAGTCAACTAAATTAGGTTTCCTTAATACACCCTTTTTCCATGGGCTTTAGTCTCATTCCACAACTTGATCTCTAATAAACTCTCAGGTTGTTGGATCCATAACATTATCTTTGTCTTTGACAAGTCACTGATGATAACTTTGCAGTTGAGATCAACTGTCATGACGTGTTCGTAACTCGAAAGTTAACATTGCCTATTGTCAACTTCTAAGACTATTACCTTAGTGGCTACCTGAATCTGGTTATAATATTTGTCTTAGAATGATACATTTATTATTTAAGGAAAACACATCTCCATTATGCACTACGACCATTGTGTCATCCACTTAGTCGTCTATTTGCAATGTTAG
This sequence comes from Helianthus tuberosus, assembly GCA_030545235.1. Lineage (NCBI taxonomy): Eukaryota > Viridiplantae > Streptophyta > Magnoliopsida > Asterales > Asteraceae > Helianthus > Helianthus tuberosus. The sequence continues at coordinate 42,308 of JARYGA010044617.1, forward strand.
ATTGGATTACAAAATCTTTATTGCCAAAATTTTGTGGTAAAAATGCAAGACACCCCCCACATTTAAGTATTATTGGATAACATCCAGATGGGGTAATGAAAACCATTACTACATACCCTTATAGGGTTGTTTCTTAAATGGATCCTCCACACATTTCTTGCCATTTGATCAACATTTCCGTAACTTCACTTATGACCACATTTATACACATATGATTGAACAAGATCAACTTAGAATGATTCTTATTTACCATATAGAATAAGCCTAGATGATGAGTTCTCCTCATTAGCTTTTCGAACAAACTCTTCAAAAGCTACATATTTTTTCCTTATAATGAATGAAAATTCTCCCTCCATTTTATCTATACACAAATTCTTTTTGTGTTCATACACATTTGAATGTTTAGAGTTAATTAGTCTCCATCATGAACCTTAATTAACCAAGTACTAGTCTACCATGCTTTAGACTACAATACTTGAGCATGTGAACTGAAGATACATTCTTCACAGCCCTAAGGATATCATAATATCACTTTGCAATATTGACGTGGCGTGAGGGTGTATGATTTTTAATATATTTTGAAGTACTTTTTACTCGTTTATCAAGTTTTAAATTTAAAAACATGATATAATGTTATCACTCTCTACAACACGCTAGGGAAAGTGCACCCATCGTGGGTGTAGTATAGTGATGGTAAGATACCAAGGTAGCCCAAGGACACAAGAGGTTTTAATACCGGATTATTGTCAACGTCTAATCTAACCAAATTCTTAGAAAAGATTTATAAAAAGTAAAATAAATGAAGAAACTAAAGTAGTAAAAGAAACAAATAGACAAGATAGAATCACTTGTTTCCGAATCAACTTTTACGTATCCTTTGATGATTTCCACACTTTAGGTTTTTTTAGAAATTATCTTAGTTATAATGGCATGTCCCTCTTTTGGAGGCAACGCTACTCTCGGCCATATTGTTCTGAGTCAACAGGGATGCAGTCCCGTAAGGCCGAAATATTGAAAGATAATTAAGTAAGTTATTAATGAAAAATGTGGCATGTCCCTCTTTTGGAGGCTGCGCTACCCTCGGCCATATTGGTCTGAGTCAGAAGGGATACAGTTCCGCAAGGCCGGTTTAAAGTTTTAATAGTAGTTTTTTATAAGGGATTCAAAGCGTTCTTACTTCCCCCGATTTGATGCTATTTGCCTCAAAGGAAGTCCTAATAAGCTTGAATCAAGTCCTTGCATGATCTATACACTGAACGAGGCAATAACTTTACCCAAACCACCCTTCTAACCCATTTCCAAGCAGTTAACTTGCTTTATATAGACTGTAAGACACGACTGAGTGAATCAACAAAACATGAAGAGATGATAGAATAAAGTTCACTTTTAATATAAAAAACTAATTATTAAAGTCATTAATACAAACCCAATTATAAAGCAAACCAAAGATTGGAAATCAAAAGTAATACATAAAAGATTTTGTCTATCATCAAGTGATGTAATAGATTAGCCAAGCATGGCCGTAGTTTAACAAAGGCTCTTACGATCGATCTTGGATCCCGAGACAACTACGCACTCTAAACTCTAACGATTATGGTGGATGATGGTGGTATTATGGTGGTGGAGTGGTGGAAGGTGTGAGAGAAGTGGTTTGTCAAGTGATGGTTTGCAATTGAACCTAGCATCCCTATTTAAAGCTGGAAACCAACGGTTTACACGGCCCCGTGCCCGGTGGGCACAACCCCGTGCCTCCTTCTTCTCTGTCTTCAGCTAATGAGCAATGTGTCACACCCTAAAAACGTCGAAGCGGAAATACAAATGTGGCGGTGACGGAGGTTGGTACCAATAATTATCTTAGTGGTCGATGCAACATTTATTTAGGGCATCTGGCTTAACTAAAACATAAAGTTTAAAGTTTCAAGCATAAACCACAACCACAACATAGTTGTTGATCCTTTTGGATCTTAGTACACACGGTCCCAATAGTCATTTTAAAAGTTGTCCAAACATTATTTATTTAACCATTGCATCAAACAACCACAAGACAACACAAGCCAAAATTCCCGAAGCCGAACTCATGTACCTGAAGAACTCGTAAAAATCAAGTGTCAACACAAAGGAAGGTGAGTTCACATATTCAAATTCATTATAATTTGTTTAAGGAAAAACTTTCTTGTTATAGATTTTAACTATAAAACATCTGTATAAAGTTAAGAAAGAAATTTTTATTTTCCTTGTAAAAGCTCGAGGATCCACTATCGCGAGCGTTTTTTTTTCTGAAAACCTCTGATGGGTTTTTATTATCACAATCCCTCAAATTGATCTACACGTCCTAATTTAAATATGAACGATTTAATAATCAATTATTACACGAATAACTGAGTTTCTCAAATGCTTAGAATTTTCAAATAACTTTGAGATTTTCACAAAAGTCTTTGTTTTGATTATGTTGGCGTAGTTATATATATGTGTTCACACATATATATAGGGTAAGGTTCATGCGAGAACCACTATTATTGCGAGAACCGCGAGAATCAATGTGAACACATCACAAAATAAACCCACTACACCACCAAAAACCTAAAAAAACCTAACCCCCCCTACACACACACACAAAAAAACCTAAACCTCGCACCCACCCAAGCTAAATGCTAAAAATTAAAACATAAAACTAAACCTCCAAAAAACCTAAAAAAATCATAAAAATCTAAAAAACACACAAAAAAAAGTTTTAAGATTTTTTAATAAAAATTTCTACCTTTAGTCTCCAAAAAAACAATTTTTTTAATAAACGAAAACTAGCGATTTTTATTAAAAATATATTAAAAAAATTGTGTATTTTTTAGATTTTTATAGGTATTTTTGGTTGTGTTCACGTTGGTTCTCGTGGTTCTCGCAATAAAGGATGGTTCCTAACGGATCCTTCTCCTATATATATATTAAGATTTTCTCGACTTGAACGATTTTAATGCTGACCTCAATATGTTATATCCGTTATCACTTCCATTTATATGCAATATATCTACGATTGGCGCTTCGTAATATATTTACATACTGTGGATATATTCAACGTATATCGTATAACACGTACTTCATCAACTTATATATTTTATCATTTTTAAAGCATTTATATATAAAATAACTCATCGAGTTAACCTATATACTATTTTCATGCTCGATACACAAGTTATACACATAACGTGACTTTTAACGTAGTTTACCGTTTTAACCGTACAAACGCACAAGCATAGTCTTAATTCCTATTATCATGTCCACACTGAACATGTCACATTACAAATACTCATATTCACATATCACATGGTTGAACATAAAGTTCATGTCACACCCCGACCACGTAGAAAATACAAAACGTGGCGGAAACATCGGGGAGTGTTGTAACAGAATTAACTGTTTCAAATCCATGGCAATTGAAGTTTTGTTTTATTAATCAAACATGAAAGTTTACATTGTTTGAAACAAGAACCAAAGAGTGCATAACATAAATTAAATAGTTCTTGTCTCGTTTTAAGTCACTAAGGCACAGGTCCGCCTAAGTATGTCTTGATAAGTCCTATGCATCATCTCTTGAAAACACATGTGAAAATAGGTACGTCAGCATAAAAATGCCTGTGAGATACATAGGTTTTGTGAAAACAGAATTAATGACTTTTGTTTGAGAAAATGTTTAGTCATGAACCTTGTAATTTGCTTTGTCTTGTAAATCATTTGAAAAACGATAAGATCAGATGATATGTATAAATAAGAGAATAATGTATGGTTAAATGAATAACCATGTAAAATGAGTTTGTATAAGATAAGTTGTTTGTAAATCAATGTCTTGTGAAAAGTATGTTATTTGTATAAAATGTTATATGTCTCAAATTGAAATGATTCAAATAACGCTACAATATGTGATACCATACAAACACTTATATATAGGAAGTACCAGCGGCGTATCCACCAAGCTTGTATCATATTACACACGCCTCGTTACTTAAATCACTTACTCAAACCAAACCAAACCATCAAGATGTAATGTTTAACAATTGTAGAAATGTTTATGTATAGTCCAATGTCTATTGTCAAATGTAAATCATGTCAACAGATACAAAAGGTTCACACGGTTCAACAGTTACAAACAGTTCATATAATCAAACGGTTACGACGGTTCACAGAGTCAAATGGTTACAACGGTTCAAAATGTAATATAATGTAGAACAATGTACTAAGTATGCACACAATGGACATACATAGCATGAAATGTATTGTAAAGTGATGTACTAAGTATGCACACAATGGGCATACATAGCATAAAATGTATTGAAATCATGTACTATAAATGTACTAATAAACATAGCAAGTATATGATGTGAAAACAGGAAAACACGAAAGTAACAAGTAGGCACATGTGTTTCACCCCAAAACAGTTTGGAAAACAGTAAAAGAGGGGTCTATGTACTCACTTGAGATTGCTTAGTAGTCCTTGAGGAACAACCAAACAATGCTAGAGATCACGGATATCAAACGACACCTAATATAGGTAACTATGTTAATATACCGGACCTAAATCGGAGGATTTGATAGGATGAGGGGTTGTAAACCAAACGAGTATGGGAACTCAGGTAATATGGTTTAACAAAGCCCACATACTAAAATGAAACCTAACCTAAGTGCTTACGACCCATTACGACCCGTTTAGGTAGCTTATGCTACTTTAACGCGGCGTTCGCGTGAAACGCGTTCGGAACGCCTAACTAGTCCTATGACAAGTAAAATATGCCTTAACATGTCTAATATTGTTACCAAATCAGTTTAGATACCAAAAATTATGTTACATATGCTTAAAATGAATTTTGGCGTCAAAAGGGCATTTTGGTAATTTACCTAAGGCATATAAACTACCTATCATACAACTACTTAAACGAAGCGACCATAAGGTATAACCTCAGAAGGTTATTCCCTATATACTATGGTCACCTAATGTGCTTGGTCGGATCCTAATGATCGACCAAACGGGTCGGGTTCGAAAGTATAAGCGATTGTTTAGATCGCTTACCTTACGACCCTATATAAGCACTAAACTAAAAGTGACGAGCTAAGCATGTTAAAACATGCTTAACTGAGTTTAGAAAACAGGTTTGGTATCAAAACAAATGGTTTTGATACCTAAAAGTAGTTTGGTTACAAAATACGCAAGAATGCGCATTTTGGCCGAAACTACGACTCGTCACTGAGCCTAGATAACGTGGTAATCAGTAGGTATAGTCACTAAGGACTATAACCATCGTGATCACGCTCACGTTATGAAGTTCAAACGAACTTCGCATTGACCATAAACTGGTCAATGCAGAAAGTCAAACAAAGTTTGACTTTCGGACTCGAAAAGCGATAAAAGAACGAAGGAACACTTACAAAGGGTCCCCGAATGCTAATCTTGATTCAAGTAGCTCAGGTATGAAACATAGGTTTCAACTTAGAGCTTCTCAAATCAGATTCTAGTGAGTTTGAGTGAAGTTGAGGTGGGTATTTATAGTAAAACCAAGACCATTAGGATCGTTTCATGAAAAACGTGCTTCGATCGAGGCCGTCCAAGTGTTGAAATGTTGTGGTAACTCAATTTGCCCACCACAAGAGATTGACATGTGGCATTTGCCCTTTGGAGAGTGTTTAAGGGCTATTAACAGCTGAGAAAAATGAGTTGCTGCATCTGGCCCCTGCTTGCGCACCGCAACACTCACATTGTTGAGGTGCGCAAGGACCTAGTTTGGCAGATTTACAGTTTTGGTCCCTGTTGTGTTATAAGGTCATTTCCGACGCGTTTAAGGCCCGTTAACCCCATTTCAAAGCTCTAAAATGAAGTTAAAGTATAGGGAATTTAAAATGTGCTCAAAAATATCTCGGATGTCGGTTCGTTTAGCCGCACGGTTGCGATGTTCGCTTAATTACGACGGAATGCGCATAAGCGCGAAAAACGATCCAAATGACGCGACGAATGGATTTTTCTCAAGCCAAACCCTAAAATAAAATATTTTAGTGCTTACATAAATTTTTGGATGTCCGGATGTATTCAGAACATAAGTTAGGCGCGAAAGTGCAAACTTGTGCACTTTTTGACGCTTTTAGTCCCTGAATGACCCAAAAGTTTATTTTAGCACACCGAACCCCTCAAAGCCTATTTCTAAGCTATGTAAAGGATATTTATGGTATGTTTAACTTATGGTCATGTTTCGGAATGTCTGTTATAGTTCAAATTGGCATACTTTCGTAGTTTGTCAACTTTAGTCCCTGTAATCGATTTAACTTGATTTTGCCATACCAAAGTCTTCAAAACTTACTTCTAAGTTATGTAAAGGTTATTTAAGGTATGTTAAGCCTATTTCACTATTCCGGAGTGTTCGTTGCATTAAACTGGTTATATTTATGTTGGAACCTAAAGGTTTATACATTGAGAGATATTAAAGTTTGGGATTGATCTTGTAATGTTTAACTTAGTTGTTTTGGGTCAATTATGTGTTTTGGGTTATTATAGAGTTCTCGAGTGGGCCTAGGTGGTTTCGATTCACCTTAGTTAGTATATAAGTAAACTTTTGTAACCTTTAGGGGTTGATCGTTGGATTAGAGATTAGAGAGGCCACTCGAGATCAGCAATAGGTCTTGTATCTGTCATCGACGTTAAAGGTGAATGCAAGATTGTTTTGGTTTTGATAATTGTTCTTATTATTCTTAATTGTTTTCTTGAATCCACTTGTGTTTGGATTCCGCACTTACACAAGTTTACAGTGATATCATTGAAAGATCTTTTTGGGTTTTACAAATGGTATCAGAGCCAAGAAACCAATTCTTGGTTCGGTTTTTGATATCATTCAGATTCAAGAAGGCTGTTTTTGTTACTAATCATTTTGCTAAGTGTGTTCGACAGATCTTCAGTTTTGTTGGTGTAATTCTGATTTTGGAAGTTGCATCTTCAAACTGTTCTTCACAAATTTTGGCATAAAGTTACTGATTTTGGTTTGTGATTCGTGATTAAAGGTGTTAGCTGAATTATCGGAGGATTGTTGAAGATAAGAATTCAAAGATCTCGAATCTTTGAATTTTGGAAGCTACTAAAAATCAGGAATCGTAGTTTTTTTTTATCTCACAAATCTGTTTTGCAGGGTCTCGACACAATTTCAACTTGGTCTTGACTCTTACTCAGCTTAGTCTCGACTCAAGTTCATTCGTCTCGAGTGGATATCACGATCTTGTCTCGACTCAAAATTGTTGTGGTCTCGAGTTGGCATCCTTAACTCGAAACCGTTTGTCTCGACTGGCTTCAAGTTTAATAGTTCCTGATCTCGACTCGAAACCTCGGTCTTGACTCAGTCTCCAGTTCACTCATTCACTGGTTCAGTCTCGACTCCTGTCTCGACTCGCAACGACTTCTGCAACGTTACTTTTGGACTTTAGGACTTTTGGACTTTTGGACTCTTGAACTTAAATAATTAATCAACAAATTAATTAAGTTATTGAGTAACCATGACTACCAATAATCAAAGTGTTGACCTGGCTGCTATGTCTAAGCATCAAGAATTGGATTCCATCATTGGAACCACCACTCGTGTTCCCCGGTTGTTAGACGGAAATGAATTCCCTGAGTGGAAGTGGCATTTCGAAAAACATGTTAAAGTTAAGGATGCAAAAATCTGGCGAAGCATTCTTAGAGGCCCAAGAGAGATTATGATGGATAGTCCTACTGATGAAAATGTGAAAGTAAAGAAGCCAGTTGATAAATATACTGAAGAAGACTTTAAGATTGTTGAGGAAGATGATATGGCGTTTTCGTACCTGACCATGGCATTGGGACCTGACATTGCTATTGGTTTTCGCACTTGCAAATCAGCTAAGGAATTGTGGGAATCATTAATAGATGTCTATGAAGGAAATGAAGATATGAAAGAGAGTCGTAGAAATCTGCTAAGTCAAAGCTTCAATAACTTTAATCATATATATGGAGAGACTGTTGATAATCAAATTCAGAGATTCGTTAAGTTAGTTACTCAAATGCAGATGGAGGAAATGCACACGTCGAATGCTTCATCTAATAGGCAGCTTCTGAATGCTTTACCAAAGAGTTGGGATCATCACGTTGCAATGATCAAGAAAACCAAAGATTTAGCAAGATGTAGCTTATCTGAAATGATTTCTCACATTAAGGCATGCGAGCTCGATGATAAACAAAGAGAAACAAATCACAAGAATAGTATGTTGGCTGCTGGATTCACTGCAACACCCTCAACATCAAGCAATAATACTGCTTTTGTGTCTCAAGCTGGTTTTCAAATGTTCAGCAATTCTGCTTCTGCTAAAGCTTCTCCTACCTCACCAAATGTTTATTACTCTGGAACTCCAGCACCTGCTGTTGCTGCTGCTGCACCATCTTCTACTAACGCTACTGCTGCTGCTTCGTCAACTTCCACTGCTAACAACGAGATGATTGCTTTCTTCTCACAACAGTCAAAGGAAAATCTTAGTGCTAAGCTTCTGTCATAAACTGTTTGAATGCCTTTACTGCCGGGAAAATCAATCCTCCTAAGTTTTCTATGGATGACTTAGATCAAATTCATCCCGAAGATGTAGAAGAAATGGATATCACTTGGCAGATGGCTATGGCTGCTTTTAGAGCCAAAAATTTTGTTAACAAAACTGGGAGAAACAAATGGGAAAATCTTACCTTTACTGGACCCACAAAAATGCCATTTGAATTTCGTTGCTACAATTGTCATGAACCAGGTCATGTGGCAAGAAACTGTACCAAACCGAGGGTCAATAGTGAGCAAACTCCAGTCAAACCTGCTCCTCCTGCCACACCTAATCGAGAAAGAGCTCTTGTAACCACATCGACTATGTCTGCTGATGCTGCTGCAAGTGGAAGTCCTCAACCTCTGGGATTAACTCAAGCCTTGGTGGTGCAACCTGATTCGTACTTTAACTGGAATTTGGAAATTGAACGACTAAACATTTCAGCTCCAGAAAATCAGTCTGATTCAAACAACATTGCTTTTGTGGCCTCAAATGATCAAGCTTCTGTTCCTGAAAATGAGACTTCAGCACTTGAGGAGGAGGTTTCAGCTGAAAACTTGGCTTTCATGACTCAGATTCTTTCAGCTCCAGTCAAAGGTCTCACCAAGGAAGAGGTAATTTCTGTTTTCTGTACTCCTGAGTGTAGAGAACGAGTAGAAGCTTATAGAATACACAACGCTGAGCTAATTGAAGACTACAATGAAATTAAAAGGAAAAAATTTACTTTAGCTAATAACGAAAAACTTTTTAAAGAAAAAATAGAAGCTCAGCGAAAAGACATCATCCAACTCAAGGATGATGTTAGTGTAGCAACAGCCCAACTCATCATGGTTAAAGAAAAATTATGCAATGTGACTAAAGAGCTGGAGGATGTTAGAGATAAGTATCAAATAAATGAGTTAAATATTAAAAAATTTGATTCCTCCAGCAAATTGGTCGAAAATTTGTGTAATCAACAGCTAGCGTATCAGAAAAGAAAAGGGTTGGGATTGGGTTTTAATCAGGCTCCTCCTCCTTACAATCACAACTATACTTATTTACCCATGACGGAGGAGGAGATGCTGAACGAAAACAAAATGACTTATGGTCCCAAGAACTGTAAGTCATCAGTAAATGTCAGACCTGCTGAAAAACCAGTGGTTAAACCAGTTAGTTTTGTTTCCAAAGGTACTTTTGATCCTAACGTTTCTTCATCATGTGCAGATAACGTACCTGAAGTAGTATGGGGTGATGTGTTTGGGGATGAACCGTCTTTAGATTCTGATGTTTCTAAACCTACTTTTGATAAAACTAATTCTGGTTGTGTGTTTGGTCAATCGTTTTTGAACTCGTTTCGTAGTTATGTTTCGTCTTCTATTGGGCCTGCTGTTTTGGGCAAAACTGTGAATGCTTGTGATGAAACTTTGAATAATGTGCATGACGATGAATGTTTTTTAGTAGATAAAAATTGTGATTCTAATTCTAATGTTTCTGACTCTTCTGCTGATAATTCTAATGTTTCTGACTCTTCTGCTGATGACAGCATGACAGGTGAGGTCCCTCAGGATTCATTCAGTGAAACCACTGAAACTCCTTCTAAAGAGAATCAATCTTGTTCTGATTCTTCTTCTGAATCAGTCTCAGAGGAAGTCCCTAATGTTGAACCTAGTGGGACCCCATTGAAAACCGAGGATGAAAAGGAACCCTTGTCAAACTCAGATGATACATGTGTTGATGAAATATGTGTTGATGAAGTTCCTACATCTTCCGAGATTAAAACTGAATCTGATTTTCAACAAGAAGAAGTGACTGTTTTGAATGAAAAATTACAAGAAAAGGTTTATGAAAATAAACTTAACACTGAGTCTGAAACATCTTTTCGTAATGATATTGATAATGAGAAATCTGATCCATCTAAATCTCATACTTGTGCCAGTTCTACTTCTGATCAACAGGTACCTGAATGCTCAGAAAAGGCACAAGTTAACCAAGCAAGAAACATAAATCAAGCTCATACTCATAAACCCAACAGACACATACCTGCTATGAAGCATCAAAACTTCCACAGATTGAAACGTCAAACATGTTTCAATTGTGGAATTGCCGGACACATCGCCAGAAACTGTGTTCTTCTTCCAAGTGTGCAGTCTAAAAATAAATTTGCACGAAATCAGAAAGTCAAGCCAAACAGATATCATTATTCAGAGTCAGTGACAACTAAAAAGTCTAAGAGAATGAGAAATGACTATCGTAAGGCTAAACCTTCTGATCAAGATTGGAATGCAGCCAAACGTAGAAATCAAAATCAACAAAAGGATTTTCGAAAAGATCAAAGTAAAGCGTTTGGTAACTACAATTATCAATGGTCAAATAAGCATTGGAAACCTAAAACTAAGGCCACGCATTCCAATTCATCTCATACATCTCATCGTAATTCTGCTGTTAAAAATTCTTCAAAATTCTTAGATAAAGATAATTTGGTATGGCAGAGAGTGACTTACTTTGATGCACAAGGGAAACCCAGATCCACTATGGGCTGGGTTCCTAAATCTAACTGATCCCGCTAATCGTGCAGGAACAGCTGTGGAGGACTACCGTGCGCCTCTGGTACATGGATAGTGGTTGATCCAGGCATATGAATTTGACGGTGGATATGTCTCTTTTGCGGGAGGAGAATCTGGAAGAATCACGTTGAAGGGAACAGTGAAAAACGGCGTGTTAAGCTTCGAAAATATGAATTATGTCCCAGAACTGAAACACAACCTGCTGAGCATTTCTCAAATTTGTGATCGAGGAAATTATGTTCATTTTACAAAGAAAGGATGCTATGTTTTGAAACCAGGGATTGTCATTCCTGAAGATTGGTTTTTGATGACAGCTGAGAGAAAGGGAAATGCGTATGTGATTGATATGAACAAAAAACCGTGTGAAGAAATTACTTGTCTATTTTCGAAGATATCAGAACATGATGGTTTATTGTGGCATCGTCGTCTTGGACATGTGAATATGAAAAACTTAAATCGTCTTGCCAAAGGTCAACTGGTCCGTGATCTACCAATCAAAGACTTTATGTTGGTGGAAAAGTGTGTTGCTTGTGCAAAGGGAAAAGCTCATCGAAAGCCTCATAAATCTAAGTCTACCCCCTCAACCAAGGTTGTGCTTGAATTACTTCGTATGGATCTCTTTGGTCCAGTGAATGTGTTAAGTATTGGCAAGAAGGCTTATTGTCTCGTGATAGTCGACGATTTCTCGCGCTACACCTGGGTGTACTTTCTAAGTCACAAGAATGAGGCTGCGGGGTTGATCAAACAATTTGTTACTTTGGTGGAAAATCAAGCCAGTACAAATGTCAAGGCTATTCGATCAGACAATGGGACGGAATTCAAAAATGTCACCATGGACACATTTTGTGCTGCTAAAGGAATTGAGCAACAGTACAGTGCACCTCGAACTCCACAGCAAAATGGAGTGGCATAAAGACGAAATCGCACTCTTATAGAGGCTGCGCGTACTATGCTGGCCGATTCGAAGCTTCCTAGTTTCTTTTGGGCCGAAGCTGTTAGCACGGCTTGTTACGTCCAGAATCACGCTTTAGTAAACAAACGACATATGAAAACTCCTTATGAGATTCTGGAAGGACGTAAACCTTCGGTTTCACACTTTCGCATCTTTGGTTGTCCATGTGTGTTACTACTTATGGACGCTAATGGAAAGTTTGAGGTCAAAGGAGACGAGTGTTACTTTGTTGGATATGCTAAAGGTTCAGCCTATAGAGTATACAACAAGGTGACTAAAAAGGTCGTCGAGTCGTGCAACATTGAATGGCTTGAAGAGAATGCTACGGACGCTAGAGTCGGTCCAGATTGGTTATATGATTATGCTGAATTATTCAAATCGTTTAACATTTTGCCAAGTGTTCCCACTGTTGCAGGTGTGTCTACACCAAAACAACCGCTGTCTTTTGGTGATTCTGAAGAGGAAGAACAAGCTGAAGGAAGATCAAGAAATCATACTATTGACCCACCGGGAATGGTTTTCACCCGACATCCTACGCCTCAGCAAATGTCCCATTCATCCCCTGAAGGTGCTACATCAAGGGGTACTGTACCTAGTGGTTCAGGATCTGCACTATTTCCTGAATCTATTCCTAAAGATTGCATTGTTACAACTCCAGTAGTTCATCATACTGCAGCATCTAATGAGGGGGAGTCAAGCAACACCACTGAAGACGAGACTGTACCTGACATGGCAATACCTATAAGTGTCCAACGAAATCACCCTATAGAGAATGTGATTGGTCCTGTAGATGCAGAAGTTTTAACCAGGAGCCAATCAGGAATCATCAATACATGTTTATATTCTTGCTACATCTCACAAATCGAACCTAAAACTGTTGATATAGCTTTGCAGGAACCAGGCTGGGTAGATGCTATGCATGAAGAGCTGAACCAGTTTGAGAAACTTGGAGTATGGAAACTTGTCGAGTTACCAAAGGGAAAGCGCAAACTTGGAACTAGATGGGTGTTCAGAAACAAACAAGATTCTGCAGGGGTTATTGTTCGAAATAAAGCAAGGCTGGTGGTTCAGGGATTTCGACAAATAGAAGGTCTGGATTATGATGAAGTTTATGCTCCGGTTGCTCGACTTGAAGCCATCCGGATCTTCTTAGCTTACGCGTCATATATGGGGTTTACTGTATATCAGATGGACGTCAAGACAGCGTTTCTATATGGAGATGTGAAGGAAGAAATTTTTGTTGAGCAACCACCAGGTTTCGTGCATCCAGATCATCCAGAATATGCCTACAAGCTAGATAAGGCATTGTATGGATTACACCAAGCACCACGAGCTTGGTATGCCACATTAACTTAACATCTTCTGGCTCATGGGTACACACGTGGCACGATAGACCAGACTCTGTTTATCAAGAAAGTGGGCAAGGATCAGATCTTA